>VBVR01002607.1:0-21580 GCA_011638315.1 Tetramorium parvispinum
GTTTATGTACATATTAAGTTTGAGATCAGTACTTAACGTAACGTAACGCGTTACGGAAGAGTTTGTGCGGTGGCCCTAAACTACAAAATTGTAGCTGCTAGATTACGAGCGACAAATCCGTCGCTTCAACTATTTGTTCCAGCGGCATGTGAAAATGCACCTTTAAGGGCCAATTTCACCAACCTCGGTTAGTCTAACCGAGGTTGGTGAAATTGGCCCTCAAGAAAACAATTTTTTAGCTACGTTCAACAGAAAAGAACAGTGCAATAATTGATCCTTTAATATAATTGATTCTTGCCATTAAAATTTCTCGTCGGATCCAAGTGCAGAAACCAATCATAATAAAGCATCAGTGCTCGCCGAACTGTCATTCGCGAGAGGATCGAAATGATCCGCGCGCATGATTGGCCGGATTCGAGCTCTCGTTACGATTCGGCCAATCACGCGCCGTACCTCGCTGGCTTGCCGGCAGTGCCGCCCCGCGGCCGAATCGTCGAGCACGCGAAAACGAGGAACCGTCCATTGCCCCCGAGGGATTTAAAAATTCAAACGTCTAACGAGAATTAGTTGGTGCGGCGATATTTGTGTTGGTATCCACGGGCACGGGCGCGCGGGACGAGGTGACACACCAGCGGTGACACTCATCGTCGGCGGAACGCACGCATGCTGGAGAGGATCCAGCCGGCAGTTGGAAGATCGAGCGACGGCGTTCACGACGCAAACGGGATCCTGCGACCGCGTCTCTCTCCCGATCTGCGTATCGAAACGCGCCGTTTGATCGACGGCGCAGCTCCGATTGGAATGTTGGAAGGTAGTTTTTTTTCCACGACTCTCTCCCCGAGTTCACGGCCGAGGGCAACATGGCGGTCAGGTACCGGGTATTCCCCTTCCTCGCCTTGTGTTTTTCCGCGCGACGTCGTTCTCGCAACTCCTTGCGCCCTGTGGTTTCTCCTTTCTCGATCTTGCCCGCTGGCCCGCCGCGATCTCGCGGTCCCTTCCTCCTCCCCTCGCGCATCGTATTGTCGAAATCGGAAAATAGTCCGTGTTGTCCGCGTGTTGTCTCTCTATGCGACACGGCGGTGTGTACACGTGTCCACTTGGGCAAGTAGTTTCCAGTGGAATGCCGTGGAACGTGCGTGTTCTCGACGAGGGTATTCGTGCGGCTATAAACATCGTTGTCGACGTTTTATCTGCGCGTTGTTTCCCCGTAATAATCAGATTTCCGTAGAAGACGGATACCGATTACAGTATTCACAAATTGCGAGGCAACTTGGAAGGTAAACATTCGCTCCGTTTCGTGAGAACCTCCCCCCTACCCCCTCTCTAGTATTTTTCGAAACTCGCACGTTTCACGCAGAAGCCGAATTCACTCGAGGAAATTGTCCGTTTCATCTTAATACATTTTTTTATTTGTTGGTTCCATTTTTTTTACATTTATTATGCGCGTATTTTAACGCAGCGATATCGTTATACGTCTTTTACAAGCATACTTTAATGAGAGTTATTATTTAATGAGTAATAATTATCTTTAAAATAGAAATAAATATGTTAATTGTTAAAGGCCTCCAAACGGCCTTTTCTGGCCTTTTGAAAACGAAATTTTCAAGTCTGTGTAGATTGGTATTTTATATGTTTATTTCATGCCTTTCGACTTTGAAAGGATTTACAATTTCGGCAGTACGATATAATATTTCACACTAACAGATTACAAATTTAACGGAAGATGTAACAATGAATTGGCATTTTATAAAAGCTAGGATTTTTATGGAAAGCTTAAATTGATACAAAGGTTTATTATAAAAATTACGCATGTCCACGCCAACAAATGTTGGTCTACAAAAATTTAGCGCTAATTAAGAAAAAATTAGGCTTCTACCCAAGCAAACACACATACATTGATTTTTTTAAAATTTTATAATGTATATTAAAATGTGCTTACAATGAAAAAGACACTGAACAAAAGAGATTTAAAAAAAAAATAAATTCGATTTCTACTTTTGTTTATCAAAAGTTATTTTTAATGTTTGTTATATGATATAGTAGTCTTGAAGTTTTGCAAACTCCAAAATCTATGTATGTTTATAATTGTACAAATTGGTTGTAATATTTAGAAAAGTTTATATATATATGTTAAAATTAGAATAAATTATTAAGTTTTACATTTAGTTTTACATGTTCTGGAAAGGGAATACTTAGATTGTATACTAAAAATTATTTTTTATATTTATTTTATGTATTATGTGATTCAGCGACCTTTAAATATTGCAAATCCCAAAAGTTGTGTATATTTGTGGTTTACTAATACTGTATTTGTAATTCCTTAGAAAATTCCCAAAATATGTACATAATTAGAATAAATTTTTATTACTTTTACATTTATTTAATGTGTCCTTTGTTCTTCCATCCCTGACATTTCATAACATATTCTCTCTCTCTCTCTGCATGTATGTTAGTCTTATCTGTAATATTCTATAACAAATTACATTAATTAACATTCTATATTTTATTTAAAAAATAATATAGTATGTATTACACGTAGTCCAAATAATTAATTTTGTATCTTATTAATATATTTTATATAAAGTACTATTATAATTTGTCTTTTTAAATAATATGTAAAGAAATAATTTTTTGCATAATAGTGCGTTACAAGATAGCTTGCAATACTGTTTTTCTTTCAGGAGGTTGTGTTAGAGCAAGCAAATTGTATCTTCTGTAAAACTGAAAAGGAAAGAGGAAAAGAGAGATAAATGGAATAAAGGCACATTAAATGACGAAAACATTTGGAAACGAAACTTTAGAAGCATACATCTTGCACAGGCAAAGTTGTATATATATAAAACTAACATAAGTAATTAAAAATTTTTTTATTAAAGAATCTGATGGTAGTTAAAATCATATAGACAATTTTATTTGCCTCATATAAAATTTAATTTCCTTTAACGTAATACTGTAATATATGTAAAATTATTGATCGTTAAGAGCAGTCATTAATTTACATTACAATTTTTTTTACAGCTCTGTATATTTTACATGCCCACACATACACACACGCTCAAATATATTTATAAATTCTATGACAAGAGATAGACAGAGTGAATTGTAGTGTCTCATTTCTGAATTCCTAATTTCATTATCATATAGTTTCGTCTCCTTATATTCCTGCTGAATTATTATATATCTGTTGTTAACTTTTAGATTTACATAGTAAAATCTCAAAAGCTACAACATAATATCTTAAGAAACTACAATATAAAAAGATAAAATGATTACAATTATAAAAATATAAAATATATATAAACGAAAAAAAAAGGAAGAGAAAAGTAAAACAAGAAGCTTGAAGCTTTCCTAAGTGTACATGTAGACATGTGTACGTTTATTTGATGAAAAACAATTATTGCAAGATACATTTAATAATACTGTGTGCCTTGTACATTACTAGAAAAATCTATGAATGCCATCAAGTGCAATATATTGCTCTATTAAGAATTAAACAAATAAGCGCCAATCCGAAAAAAGAGATCTTCCAATACCTTGTATACCTATTTTGACTATGTATCATACTGTACTTCCATCACAAATGATGGTGCAAATAATGGGAGGACACCAAACAAATGGACACTGTCCACCAACACAAAATCACGCACTGCATATTAACGGTGTAAATGCAATGCATCAATCTGATTTCTCCCAACATGGTCAGAATATGTCTAACAGACATCGTACAATACAGGTACACGTTGAACATTTTTACATTAAATTTAAATATGTATAATATTTTAACATGTAATTAAATTATATGTATTAGATTTCGTTATTGTGATTAAATGTATTTTGTTTTCTCAAATATGGTACAATAAGAGAAAAATTAAACTGATGTAAATGTAGCAAAAAAAAGCTTATTTTAACATGCATAAAAATGTAATTATTGATACTAATTAGAGATTAAATGTATATGCATCTTGGTAATATCAAATTTTTAAAATAAATTTCGTTAAAAGCTTGAGTTTTATAGATATGCATTAAAGTATCAAATATAATATAATAATATCTTTTCATTTATGAATGAAATTTATGTACTCATTTCTTTCTATTCTTTGTTAAAATATACAAGTAATATTCTTTCTGCAGACAGGATCTCCACTGGATTTATTGCAATTAATAGGAGTCGATGTACCATCATTACGACGTATGGAGTATATGCAATCAAATAATAATTCATCTTCTCTAAATTGGGAAAGACGCATAAATACGTCCAATAACTCGTCGATTATACCATTCTCAAACTATAACTTCAAGCCTACAAATAATTCGACAAAGAAGCCAAGCTGGAATAACAGAAATAGCAGACGGAGTTCATACAGAAATTTCTCGAAATATGAGGCATATAATAGTGATAGCGGGTTTAGTTCTCGTTCACCAACCCCAAACAAACATTATATTGACAATAGTTTAACAGAGTCTTCAGATGAACGAGACTCTACGAGTTCAGTAAGAGGACAGTGGATAAAGTAATTACTATACTTGTTACATTTTTTTGTATACATTTTAGAATTATCTGTTTCTGTCTATTTTTTTTACATACATTAATCAATTAAATTTTTAGCAAGAAACATCATAAATCACATCCAGATAATAGAGCATATAATAATACAGCAAATGGTTTAATTTCAAATGCCTCTGCACATCAGTTTTATCCAACTCAACGATCCAATGGTAATTGTGATACCAATTCTACCTCGAGATCACATGTGCAAAATTATCAGAATAGGAGAAGATATCTATCAGGTAAGTCTTTTTTTATCTAATAATATTAGATAAAATATAGTATACATATTAATATAGTAAATATTGCAATTATAAAATACAGTAGAAAATAATTTACTTCAAATTATAATTAGAATTTATTTTCAGGCAAGAATGAAAATGTATCGTCACAAAAATTTCCGCGAAATCGTAAATCTGAAGTATCGAATTACGATATGTTTCCCGGATGCATTGCGGCTCCTGATAGATTTCTTGCTAGATCTTATTTGGTACAAGTAACTTCTGTGCCTAACAATCTTGTTACTGGCTCATCATGGGATGATTTGTCCGAACAAATTTGGCGTAAATTTATTACGCATCAGCAAACCGAAGTTACTTATAGAAAGAAAATGATGCTATGGAAGCATCTTAATACATATATCAGGGTATGTTATACGAGAAAGAATATCATACTTATTCGTGAATATTAAAATTATGAATATAAAAATTATGCTTTTAGGCTTTATACCCAAATTGCAGCATATTTTTGGGTGGTTCAACAATGAATGGATTTGGTTCTAATGATAGCGATGTCGACATGTGTCTTGTAGTGAAACACACTGAGTTTGATGTAAGATGTATAGCTATAGAATATTTACTGGAGGTGCTAAAGCATCTTAAACAAAGTGGTGTGTAAAATTTATAACTATTGCATAACATTCTTAAAAATTTGCTTTAATGTACTTATGTATATGTGGAATCTTTCAATGATAACAATTTTATTTTACAATTTTTCATTTTTTATGTTTAGATTTCGTTGAACAACTCGAAATTATACATGCAAAAGTGCCCATTATAACATTCTTTGATGCAATACGGAAATTTAAAGTTGATATGAATTGTAACAATTCTGTTGGCATCAAAAACACGCATCTCCTATATTGTTATTCAAAACGTAAGTTTAATAAATAATTTTGTCTGCATGTGCTGAAAGAAATATGTATATTGAAAAAATAGTTTAATCATTATTTATATAAATGTTTTTTACAGTTGACTGGAGAGTTAAACCATTAGCGCTTGTCGTTAAACTTTGGGCACAATGGCATAATATTAATAATCCAAAATGTAGGACACTGTCCAGTTACTCTTTAGTCCTCATGGTTATACATTTCTTACAATGTATGTTATTGCTACAACTTTTTATTATTACTTTTCTTTGCCCCAATCATTCCGCCATATTAGAATATGAGTATTATTTTTATAGGTGGTACCAATCCTCCTGTTCTGCCATGTTTGCATTCAATGTTTGCAAACAAATTTAAGCCAGATGCGGATATTTATAATATTAATATTCATGAGGATTTGAATATTCCATCGTCTAAACGTTTACCTCAGAATCATCAATCTCTTGGGGAATTGTTAGTTGAATTTTTCAAATATTATGTTGAATTTGAGTAAGTAACTTTGAATAATATGGAATATCTAGATAATACTTTGATAGACAGACATTTATTTCATATCATTAAATTAGCTTCAGCCAATACGCGATATCCGTACGTTTAGCAAGCAAAATACCAAAAGAAGAGTGTCGTATGGTGCAATCATCCAAAAATGATCCTTATCAATGGAAGTATTTGTGTATCGAAGGTAAATGAATATTCTTTATATAAAAGTAACACGAAAATTTTACTTTTCACAACATTCATCTATATTATTGTGATATTATAGAGCCATTCGATTTGACTAACACAGCTAGATCAGTCTATGATCCGGACATGTTCTCGAAAATTATATTCATATTAAATATTACGTATACAAGACTGAAGCGAAGATATAGTTTAAACGATGTGTTTGACGAGATGCACCTGATGATGATTGGTACCAATTGGGGGATAAACGATGCAGAATGATAAGGTCGTCTTATGTGATGTGTTTAGTACCTTGTGATATTAGGCTTTATTTTGAAATAATTTATAATATTGGCAAGGTACAAATTGGTCCTCCGTTTAATATCCTATTTTGCCTTTTTGGAGGATTTTGAAATCACAAATGCACAATCGGGACGTTACATATTTAGTTAGTAATGCGTATGCAAGTTATTACTAACTGTATATGTAACATCCCGAAAGAAATGTTACTATCTGCACTCACTACATGCAAAAAAATATTACATTCTGATATGAAGGATCGGATATATATCATTCTTATCCAAACTTTAAAATGGCAATACGTGTAATAAGGTTTGTGATTTATATTAAAGCTGCAATCAGCTAGGCTTGCTTAAATTTCTCTAAATCTTTAACGAAGTAGCAAAGTAAAGGGAGAACTTATATAACGTAATGCCATAGAATATTATTTTAATATCAGATGCTTATTTCTGAGAACATGACTAGCAATCTATACTTTGAAACATTCTCAAGTAAGAATATGTTGATAAATATTTTTTTGCATGTGATGACGATTTTTTTAAATCATAGGCGAATTTTTTATTATTCACTATTTCTTAATGTATTGTTTACTCTTTTAATTATTGTTCACAGTACCACGTGGCAGAGAGTGTTTACGACAATTTTGATAGCTCACACTCGAGACATCACATATTTTAGATTCATTAATAGATGAACGACAATCATGCATAAAGAGCAATATGCATAATTCTGGAAAGTATTCTGGAAAAATCACATTGAATAATTTTGATACAACAATAATAATTACTATATTGAAATCATGTAACTATTTAATTATCTAATCGCGAAACGTTACCTAGTTAAAGATTTAGAAAGATTGAGCAAGCATAACTGGTTGTAGCTTTAACGTAAATCACAAACTTTATTGTTTAAATTGCAATATTAAAGTTTGGACAAGAATGATACTTGTACGTTCGATCTTTTATATTAAAATGAAATATTTTTTTGCATTCTAGTCAAATTCTTTATAGATGATTAATTAATTATATACGATTACAACATAGTAATTATTAAGTAATGGATTGTTGGATCAAAATTATTCAACGCAATTTTTTTCAATGTATGTTACTTATTACCTTATACTTAAATTTTTCATTTAATATTAATGAATGTAAAATGTATGGCGTTTTATGTGGACATATCGTAATTATCGTTAACATCATCTTATGTCGCGTGGTATTACACATAAACAATCAGTTGTTAAATATATGAAAAGAGTAAAAAAGAATAATGAAATTTCATCTATGATGTTAGAAAACTGTTGTCAAATACAAAGAAATAATTATTGATATATTCACAATTAAAGATATTGCAAACTATGAATAGCCATAAAAATGAATTTGATAATAAAATAATATTCTATAGTACTACTTAAAAAAAAATTAAAAAAAAGGAAGTAGTATACTTATTTTTCTAGTTGCTATTTCTAAAAAAAAAAAAATACACATGAGCGTAGAATTATGGAAAATATATAAACTTTAGTATTAACTTTTGCAAAATATTAAAAATTAAAAAAAAGGTTAAGGCTTAAAAATAAAAAAATGTTGCAAATTTAAAAAGAATTAATTATTTACGTTTATAATATTGTTCAAATAATGAAGTCAATGGATGACTGATATAGTAAGCAAGACTGTGTTTCTTTTAAAAGGATTTGAAAATTTTCTAATAATTTTTAAAATTGGCAAAAATATATTTTCATGTTAGTGAGATAATTTGTACCTTAATTTTGAAGCGGAACATAAATCGGTGACACATATAGATGAAACTAGAGTAAAATTTTCTAATTCGTTGAAATTTGAAAAGTTACAAGCAAATTTCTCAGTGTAAAGAAATATATGTAATCTTTGTTTCTTAACAAAGTGCATTTTCATTCTTTGACTTTTCTCTCCGATTATAAGTTACGCTATCATGTATTCTTGAATTAAATTATCCAATTTGGTTAAAAGGCATTTGTACAAAAATTGCCTCAAGAAAAAATTACTTCCTATTATTAACGTAAAAAACAAGTAACATTTAATTAAATTGAAATATTTTAATTTTTCATTAATAATTTCTTGTGCAACAATCCTTACTTAGAAGAAACACTTAAGCTTGCTACTTTTCTTTATTTGCCAGAGGGAGATATACTATTTCCATTCTTTTATTAATATAGTTTTCTACTAATTAATCTTTCAAAAAATATGGAACATATGTGTAACAGTGTTCTAAAATAATATACAAGAAATAAGGTTGTGTCTGCAGATAATAAATTATAATCGTGATTACGTCAACTTCAAATATCTACGTGATTCAAATCTACAAAATATAAAGAACAAATAACATCTGTTAACTTGCTAAAAGATAAACGTGAGATATGAAGTAGGCATACATATATTTATATTATACGTATTTCCCCTCATGTGTATGTGATTTGCAATATTTCTTTGGCTAGGAGACTGATATCTTAATTTTGATGTGATATTCGACTATACATATCTTTTTGTAATATATTACACGATCATCTATTGTATTTTTTCAATGTATTCAATATTTTTTTAAGTACCTCATTTAACTTGTCAATATATTATTGTAAAAGTAAAAGAAGGTAATTGTAATGACAAGGTCGATTCGCAGACATCGAATTTATATTATCACTTGGAAAAATCCGCAGCGATACATTTCAATCAAAGTTAATATAAAAATGGTCTTCTAAATTTATAGACTGAAACCAACCTTTTGTAGTTCCAATTTTCTTGTTAAATAAACGCAATGTTTACACATGCATAGCGCGTACTTATTCTGTTTCTCCTCGAAGTAATTAATAATACCAATTTTTAGTTGGCAAATCAATCATGCTTGATTTATACATTTGCAATATTAATTTTATAATTTATTATTTTGATACATATTCTTTTCTGGATGGATGATTCAAAATGCATTGATACTGTAAAATAATCATTGTTCAATCGTTTATAAACCCATATAACAATAAATTACCGAAAAATTACATAGTATTTTTTTTATATATCATTCATTCTTATTTATATATCATCTATTATTTATATGATAATGAAATTAATATCATCATTTTATATATCATGTATTCAAAGAAATTTCTGTACTGTTCGCATAAAGATATTTCGAAAGCCGAGATTTAGTATCACAGATACAAAAGTTTAGAAAAATTTACATATTTACGCGCGCGCTAATCATCGGTTTATCAATTTGATTTACCCGCGGGTCGATTCTCTTTCCAATCCTAGGGAAAACTTTTCCTGCGCGACGATCGCGCCGCGAGAAGAGATTTCAACGTTGGCCACCCTGCGCGCGCCATAGTTGCTTCCGGTAGAAGCTCTCGCGTATGCCTCTCTCTCCAGCCGTGACTCCTTTCCGGTAAAGTAGCAAGATGACGGGCTTCAGCGAGAAGGTTTGTATCCAGAGATTCAATATTTCAGACGGTTCAAGTAGCTCTTGCATGGTGCACGTACGCGATCGCGCTTACTCGACACGTGGCGTAACACGCGAATTCTCAAATGCCCCTCGAAAACTCGCTATTATCGGGGAAAAAAGGCCGCTTTGCCATCTCACGTCGCTCGCACGTGTTTCTGGCAGTGTTCGGGGACGGCCGTACATTTCCCACGCGGAAACCGGGACGCGTTGTGCACACCAAAAATGGCAGAAATTCCAGGCTAACGCTTCACATTTTTCAACACTTAATTTTTTTTCGATGTACTTTACGCTCGCGTTTCGCGCTCCAAAATGCACACCGTGTATATTGTGAATCTTGGGGATATGACTTCTCGATGGAACACCAGAAGCGGGAGTCGTGTGTGCTGTACATACAATGGTCAGTTTTCAGTTTCTCTAATGAAGATTGTTGTTATTTCAGCCAATATTAATAGATGGCCGCGGCCACCTACTCGGGCGATTGGCCGCTATCGTTGCCAAGACCATCCTGCAAGGCAACAAGGTTATCGTCGTACGCAGCGAGCAGCTGAACATTAGCGGTAACTTCTTCAGGTTTGTAAAGTCCTTATTGGTTAGCGATCTTTTATTTTGAACGCTCGATATACTTGGATTAAAATAAAACCTATCATAATAACTATGATAATTAGCTTATCGAATTAATTTAATATAATATTTACTGTTTTATTGTATGATAAGAAATGGATAATAGCATCTACTTTTATTATTTTGTACTAGTTTGCTTTATCATGTAAGAAAATATCGCCTGAGCAATTGTACAATTAATATTATCTATTATTAAGAGAATAATGATGGTATTCTTCTTCCTTTCTTCTGAAGTTAGTCTGCTAGACTTTGATGGTACTTTAAACTGAATTGTGAAATTTTATGAAATCTTGCCATAATACTGAGGCAATATGGATAATATATTTTTTGACTTGTAGGAATAAGTTGAAGTTTATGTCTTTTCTACGTAAAAGATGTAACGTAAATCCAGCACGTGGTCCGTTCCACTTCCGTGCACCGAGCAAGATCTTTTGGAAAACGGTTCGTGGTATGTATAGTTGAGATTATATCGGTGCTATATGGAGTAAGAATAATGCATATGATTATCAAACAAACTTACCTACATTATTTGATGATGAAATGAAAATAATTACTTTTTTATGAGTTAAAATTGCATATATTATCTCATAATGCAGCAAGTGTAAAAGAAGTTATAGAAAAGACTCGTTTACAGGCATGATTCCACACAAGACACAGAGAGGTAAAGATGCTCTCAGGCGATTGAAGGTTTACGAAGGTTGTCCACCACCATATGATCGTAGAAAGCGTGTCGTTGTACCTGGTGCTATGAGAGTGATGTGTCTGAAACCAGGCAGAAAAGTAAGATGTATTTTGTATATTTAAATTTACTGAATCTTTCCTTTATACTTGGGATTTATTCCCATTTAACGGGAAAACATGATGGTAAGGTAATTTGCGTCTGAGGTTAGTCAGCTTGACTTTTGTGCTGAAATTTTTAACTGATTGTATAAATTTTATGTAAAATAGTGTCGCTGTATTGAGGTAATATGAATACTAATGTAATTATTTCGATTTTTAGTACTGCCATGTGGGTAGATTGTCTCACGAAGTTGGTTGGAAGTACAAGGCTGTGGTTCGCACGTTGGAGAACAAGAGACGGGTCAGAGCCATCCTTGAGGTACAAAAGAGGAATAAACTTAAGGTAATACATTCAAGACTTTATCGTATCAATAATCGTACTTTATACCCACTTTCTTTCCAAATGCACATGATTATTAAATAAACTTACCTACATTATTTGACGATGTAATGAAAATTATTATTTTTTATGAGCCTAAGATTGCATATATTATTTTTTTATATATACACAGATTTTTTATATATACTCGAGATTTACCAATCATTACGTTTTTTTTTTTTGCAGAAACTCACCAAGCAAGCCGGTGAAGCAGTTGCCAAAGCAACGGCGCCGTACACAGCAATCATCAATAATTTTGGATATAATTAACATACGTGTTACAAAAATAATAAAGTCTCTTAAACATCTTAATTTGTAACATTTTTTCATTCGGAAACTTGGAAATATAATTGAAGAGTGGAATGTATAAAGAATCATATGATAAAAATTGATTTTATTAAAGAAAATAAATTATTACTTTTAGAGCTAAGATTTTCATACATAATACAACAATTTTTGTTAACTTTCTATAGAATCCACGGTAAATACAACTGTTCCACTTCTATCGATATTTTCCTCGTCGTGCACTTCCTGCTCTTCTTCGTCATCAGAGGAAGAGGAGGAAAGTATTCCGTTTGTATCTCGCGAACGGTAATTATCAACATTTCGTGGTGTAGGATCAATACTGTACATTCCCATTTGAGTAGCTAGACGTTCTACTGCGTGTTTCGCTTGAATTTCCTGTTAAATATTGAAATTAAAAATATACTTCTAACAGTAATCTAACAGAATATTTTTCCTAAAAAGATAAAGAGATATCAAAGACGTCGGGTACCTGTAATTTTTCAATTTGTTCCTTTTGCAATTTTAAAGATTCATTCAAATTCAAAACTTTGGCTGCTTCGTGAACTATAAGGGGCGGCGTAGCTGCTGTGACCTCCCAATTCTTATGCAGCTTCCTTAGCTTTTCCTTCTCTGGGTCGTGCACGTTGCTCCTGGTCGTTTTATACGGCTTAAACGGCTCCCTTTTCTTCGTTTCCTGTGCCTTCTCCACTTTATCGACGATATATTTCACGTGCTCCACATCTAGAGGATCTGTCTTGAAGGTTTCAATCTCTTCTATGTCTTCCGGCTTGATGAGGCTCTCTTCAGGTGCCAAGTGTATAATTTTCTTCTTGTGAACACCAGTTCCTGTAGGCTGTTTTGAGTCAAATCATAAGTATATTATAACAATTAAAGCTATAGAGATTTCATTAGAACTGTAGAGATCCATCAACCTGAGCTAGTATCTTCAATGGATCTTCCTCGTCGTCACTGTCCAGCTCAACAATCTTTGTCATATCTTCGTCCTTATCTTTATATTTCCCTGTCCATTCCAACTTGCTCATAGCTGCTTTGCCTTCGGACGCTATGTTAAGCCGCGACAACAAATTAGCAGTCTCTTCGACTTCATTTCTATGTTTGAGTTCTTTCGCTATCTTATCATGGAAGCTTATAATTTTCTTGCCCTTGTCGGGAAGTTTCGAGATAAATTTCCTGAAAAACGCGAACGGTTTTAGAATCGTTCAAAAGGTTTAACAGCTCATGTCCTACCTACTTGTTGGCAAGAATTTTTTTCTGTCTTTCTAAAAGCTCTTCCAATTGAAACCTCGGTTTATTCCTTAAATCATCAATGTAGCCTTGACTTTCCTTCTTCGAAGGAAACACTTCGCCAGGTATCTTTGTATTTCTCGACATTTTTTGTTAAGTTTCTAAAAACGGAACAATCGCTCTGAATAAAACCGACATAATGAAACGTTACGCAAACCATGTCATATTAAAAACTGTGCCTCTCTAACAATTCTATGTGCATGTCTAAAGTCTTTCGCGAAATTGGAGTTGAAACAAGTTGTAGAACAACTTGATACTTAATGTACATTTCTACCAATATAAATTAACTTTAATCACGGTTTAACTTCCCACCTTTTTTTAGTCCTAAGAATTAGAAAAAGATGGAAAGTAATCTGCATTGATAGAAGTGAACATTAGAAAAAATGAAAAATAAATCAAGTTTGAGGTTCTACATTGATAGAAAAACCATTCTTAAAACTAGAAAAAAGATAAAAAGCGAGTTGAACCGAGATTAATTTAAATCAATGAAAATGATAAAACTGCTGGAGAATATCTTCAATACAATTAAAACCAGAAATGACAGAAGTATCGAGCTTCGTTTCCACGCTCAGTTCAAACGGCACAACATCATCGCGAAGAGACACAATTTTCAGAACGATCAGTTTCCAAGATCATCTCGAATAGACTAAACTACGACGCTATTCGAAGCGTGCCGAAACGAACGAGATCTGCACCTAAAATCAAACAGACACACAATTGGAGGGAAGAAAGGGGAAACGAGAGGAGCGTGAAGCTGTAGGAAACAAACCTACAAACACGAACAAATACGAGAACGGACAAAGTGCGCCGCATTCTCGCACAAACAAACACAAAGCCGCGGCGCTGAAGAGGCGCGATATATCGAGATCCCGGAGTTGCTCCGCGAATGATCGATACAACGGCACATCGCATATTTTCTCCAAGTAGGCCGTCTGTTCGCCAATTGCACTCGACTGCACTTTCCGCGCGCCTCTTCCGAGCGCGCGGAACGGCGGAAGCAGCCGCGAGTGCAGAAGGTGCAGATCAGCGCGGCCGCGCGGGGAACAGACGGAAGGATTCCAACCTCAATGGAGCTCGCGGCAGCGAGGTGAACGATGCACGGCTCGTCTCCCGACCGCCTGTGAGGTTCAGCGAGTGTGTCGTCCGGTGGTGTTTCCGCGCTCGCCTCCGGCTTCGGCGAGCGATCACCCTCTTCCCCCTCCCCCCGTCCTGTCGAGGGGAGGAGCGGCTTCCTATGCGCGCCGGCGAGAGAGGGCCGAGGAGTTATGACCGCGGGCCCGATCGGGAGCAGCGAGCCCGCAGCGAGGCGCACCGCCAGTCCGCAGAAACGATGAACTGCAATGGGGGATCGTCCGCGGCTGGCGAGGCACGCAAGGCGCAGGCTACCGTCGACGGCAGACCGATCGTCACCTGTGAGTTCCAGGGCTTACCGTCGCCACCCCCTCCGCGCTCTCCTTCCCCTAGATCTGATAACGCGGCCGTCGCTCGGACGGATCCTCTTCGACGCCCCCCTTCCCGCCCATCTGTCGATCCTCGGGACGTTTTACATTTTCTCCTAATGAGAGGGTCTGAGATAGTTTTAGTGTTTGGATAAAATTCCAGACGTCAATTATGCGTGTCTTTCAGTTTCCTCGGGTCCTTTTTTAGAGAACATATGTCATGTTGGTGTTTTTCTCAGGAACACATGTAAAGCGATTGTTTTGGACGTCCAGTATTTTGACTCCCTTTTTTCCTTGTTACCAGTTGTGTTGTATGAATTTAATTTAAATTTGTGTGGCAAATAAACAGTGAACTATGTAAAAGTTTCTTACGGTAGAAATGAGTAGTCTGATAGATGCAGAATGTTGCTCTAATTCCTTTCTTTTTGTTGCCAGCGTCGTATAAATTTAATCTAAAGTTGTATAACAAACGTGCAAAGTGGACTTTGTAGTAGTTTCTTATAATATAAATAAGTAATCTAATGAATACAGAATATTATTCTATTTCCTTTGTTCTTCTTGCCATATAAATTTAATCTAAATTTAAATGGCAAAGTAAACTTTGTAACAGTTTCTTATAATACAAATGAGTAATCTGACGTGGAATGTTACTTTGATTCCTTTTTTCTTATATGCTAGCGTCGTATAAATTGAATCTAAATTTGTATAGCAAACGTATAAGGTAGACTTTGTAGCAGTTTTTATAATATAAATGAGTAATCAAATATTGAGTATCGATGCAGGATACTTTGACACATATGAATGCGCTGCCTAATTCTTGAAAGCATAGGATCGATGTAATAATTTGTACTGATAATACAGGTGCTGGAGATGAAAATTTATTTTCTACGTTGGAAAAGAATTTAGTCCAGGCTATACCTGCGGATACTGTGGAGTGGCGCAGGTCGTTCAGCAGGCCGATTAAACAAGTCAAGCTTGGGGCTACCTTCGTGCCATTTTCCAGAGATATTTTGCCCACTGACAAAGATTGGCATCTCATAAAGCAACCAATCTTTCATATTTATTGGACAGAATGTTCCGTAAGTCCGTAGAGATATACTGTTTAATCTAGTTTCAATTTTTTATCATTTTATGGCACATTTGTATATACAAGATATTTTTTTTTCGTTTATATTAGATTCTACATGTATCAAATAAAATTATTAATAATATTAGAAGTATCTATTTGATATATATCTAGATACACACATTCATGTTCTTATAATTTAGCAACAGTGAACTTTCATGTTAAATATTCTTGTAGGATGTTGATACTTATAAGACTAGTATCAGAGATGATATTGATGCCTGGTTAAAAATATTGAATTTATATCATATTCAAGATTGGATGATTGTGTTGGTGGAAACATATGACGTAAAGAAGGCCAATAAACTGTTGCCTAGAACTACCGTTTTAGATAAGATACGAGGTGACTTCGCCGCCAAGAATGGCGACAGGTAATTACAATATGACTTTTTGCGATATATAATATAAAAACGATATTATATCCTCAACTTATATCTATTATTCACAGATGTTTTGCTATAATAAATCCAATTAAATCTGAATCTCGTTCCGCGGAATCATGGAGAGGCTTGATAACTCGAATTCGTCATTTGATGTTGACTGCATATGACAGAACCTTATCGCGCTTTGAAGATGTTATACGTGAGCAGAGAGAAAGACGGAATAATCCTAATTGGAACTTCTGCCATTATTTTCTTCTACAGGTAGTATAACGCTTGTCACAAATTCTCATCCCTACTAAACTACCTATTAAAATATAAAATAAAATTGTAAATGAAACATAGGTCTTGAGTTATCCGAGTTATTTTATATTTTTTTATTCATAATTTTTTATTTTCAATCATAACATTTTCAACTTTTCGATCAATCTCTTATAAAACTAGCATACATGGGATAAGGGTCGAGATTACAAACCTGAGAGTCATCTATATAAGAGTCAACTCTTCGAACGATTCCTCGGAATTCTTTAATATTAATCTTAAAAATTTTTTAAACTTATATCTTTTCTTTTATAAAATTGAATTGGCATTTTAGGAAGAACTAGCATTCGCTTTGCAAATGCTAGGTTTGTACGACGAAGCATTGGTGCAGTACGATGAACTAGACGCTCTCTTTACACAGTTTGTGCTCAATTCTAACGTAGGAGGTATTGTAATTCTTCTTTTTAAAATTTAGTTTGTATTAAAGGTGTACGTTAAGTAATGGGATATTGAAATACAAAGTGAAAACCTAAATGTAGATAAATTGTTTATAGATACTCCAGGATGGTTAAGTCTGTTTCAAACGCCTCTCAACAATTGGGGAGGTGTGAATTTAAATAACGGTACCAACCATCATCTAAGGTTTCTTTTAGCTGAATGTAGGGCTTCTTTATTAGATCTTAGGAGTTACTTGTTTAGTAGACAATGTGCCATGCTACTCCTGTTTAATAAACCTTGGGAGGTTTGTATGAATTCAACAATTATTGATAATTAATGGCTTCGTACATAAAATTTTTTAATATATTTCGAAATTTCATTCATTCATTGAATATTATTCTTATACAGGTTGCGCAAAGGTGCTTATCATTTGTTCACAATACATTGAGCGAACTGAGAATCTTAGAAGTACAGAAACCTGAAGGATCCGTAGAATGCTGGTCATTCCTCTGTGCATTAGAGGTTTTACAAGCGTGTCAATTATCCACCAACAATATTGATAATAATCAACAATTGGATTTGTGCTCTCTACATACAGCTAGTTTATGGGCACTTGCAAGAGATAAGGTAAACAATTTATTTGATATAATTACTCTATATTATTCATTAATATCATTAAATAATTATGAAAAATGTAACTCTTGGATTGCTTTTATTTTATACCTTTTTATATATTGCATTTTTATGTGTCTTTTTCCTTTTCAGTTAGGAAGCTTAGGAAAATTGTGCGGCCTAATGCCAGGAAGTGAACCGACTAGTGAACAATTGCACACAGTTGTGTATCTTATAGCAGGTATAGGAGATTCAGAGCCTCAGGTAGAAGGAAAGTTAACTCCTACAGACAAGTTGAAAGAGGCACTTTCATCCAAAGAAGCGTTCAAAAAACAGTACCTAGAGCATGCAGAATTAGCCATGGGCACATACAAACATGTCGGCCGCATTCGATCAGCGAGATTAATCGGCAAAGAATTGGCACGATTCTACAGCGAACTCGGAGAAAATCAGAAAGCAGTCGCGTTTTTATCTGACGCCTTGAAAACTTACATGGACGAAGGATGGAGTCACTTGGCTGTGCAAACGCAGCTGGAGCTAGCCGAGTGTTACAAACGGATGGACGACGTCGAGAAATATACTAAAGTGTGCGCGGCAGTAGCTAGCGCAAGTCTTTTGCACATAACTGTACGCAATACATATTTGGAAGAAATGTTAGGATATATGAAAATGATCTCCTCACCTCAACCATTACTCGCGGAACTCGGATGTGCTTTTACAATACTCAGTATGGAAGCTAAAGTAATGGATAAGATAGTACAAGACTGTGTAGTTAACGTCGAAATCAGTGTACAGAGTTTGTTTCCTCGGGATGTAAGATGTACTAGCGCTGCTATCTCTGTAGAAGAGATACAAAAGCCATCCATACCTAGTAAGAAAAAAGGATTAAAATCATCTGTTGAGCCTCCAGTACAATTGTAAGTATTTATAAATAAAATTATATTTTTATTTATATAAGAATCTTCATCTATATTCTTAATAGCAAAAAGATTTGCAAAAACTTGCTCATTAAATATTATTGTGTTTTCTATTTCCTATATGGTGAGTTTTTGTTCAATTTTTCTTATTTTATTTCAGGTTGTCAAAGTGCACATTAGAAGATATGAAACTACTTGATCTCAGTTTGTTACGTTTGCAAGTATATTCTTATTTGGATTACAAGGAAGATAGGAGTCTTGGTTCTGCTAGCGTTATTAATAAAAATATAAAGCCACTCGTGAGACGTTCAGATAGTTCGAAACATAGAAAACCTACAATTAATACAAAGGGCGATTTCAGCAAAGCGCTCTCCTGTGATGAATTCATTATGAAATCCGGTGTAAACACATTTGTCTTAACAAGGCGAGTAAATCAACCGGGTTTATACAAAGTTAGCCAATTGTCATTGGTGATAGAAGAAAAATTAGAGTTTTTATCAACTATACTAAATCCACGATTGTGCTACGAAGTAGCAAAGACGCAGCCAACGATATCTGTGAATTGTGGCAGAGATTTACTGGCAGGTCTTATTCAAGATATTGAATTAATTCTTTCGAGTGGAAGTACAAAGATAACCGAAGAAATGAAATTAAAATTACGCACATCACGCGGATTGACAGTGCAATCACAAAGCGTTGAAAAAGTAATGGTGAAGGAGTTAGAGATACCACTGCCAACGTGCGAACCATTTCAAACCATAAGAGTGCAGTTAAAAATTTTAGCTGAATTACCACCAAAGAAGGACGCTTCATCTATGGAACATAAAGTATTAAACACTTATAATTTAATTATTCCATTTTGTGTTCGATAAATATTATAACTTGACATTTTTTTAGATGAATATACAATGTCCATGGGGTTCGGAGGAAAGCATAGCTTTGCATTTTGGTCCACCATTAATGTCAAGTATGAAACTTCATACGGCAAAACATAGAAAATTCATTCAAATTGTCGTGACTGGTTTGACAAGTCAACTTCTACAATTAACCGAACCTGAATTAATGACAATTTCGTCAATAGACGTTAACTTTAAAAGTTTAAATCCTATCGCGGGTCAAAAATTAGTGATAGGTAATGGAATGAATGTTTCCTTTATGTGGGAACTCGAGATTGGAAAAGACGAGAAATCCACGATACCAATAAAGACTGACTTCCGTGTAAAATATATATCAGTAAATGATACTGAAGAAAATAATACACATATTAACGATGATCCACTACATATACACAATCTAGAGAGAATTGAGAAAGCATGTGTTTACAGATGCAACTTTGATATTACAGATTACGTGGTAAGAACAATTACTACTGTTATTAATTGACACGTTTAATACATATAATTATATGTTATATATCTATCTGAATATTTTATTTTAAATAAGAAGTTGCGAATTAATGGTAACCTGTAATAATGTAGAATTTATGTACATACACTTGTAAAACTTACACTATGTATTCTGTATATATTAGTAGTATATTATATTAACTTGTTTGTAACGATGCTTTCCAGACTTTATTCACAGTATCCTCAAAAGTCGAAACAAGTGGTGGTGGAGGAGAGTTTTGTCGCGCTGGTAGTATGTGCCACTTGTGTCTTACAGTGATGCGCATGCCTAGTCTTAGTCCAAATCCTCCACCACAATTAATGTATGAGGTTCTGGCGGACCAAACTATGTGGGCGGTGTGTGGTCGGACAGCAGGCATTGTATCATTAGAAATAGTAGAGAAACAAAGCGTTACATTAGACGTGATGCCTCTGACAAGTGGTTATTTGCCTCTCCCAGTTGTTAGATTATCTCGATACATACCTGCAACAGAATCGAAAAATGGTAAGTTTAAGTATTTGACATATAACTTGCCTACATGTGACGTGTTATTTGATTCATGAATGAATTCATCAAATTTTTATTCTAGATGTTTGTTATAATTTTTGAAAGAAAAAGATATTACGCTTGCTTTCAAATTGTATTCTGTAATTGTTTTATTTGTTTCCATTTTAAGATATCGTCCGTAACAAAAATGATTTAGGATCTGGTCCTCGATTAGAGCCATTTAGTCCGGGACAAGTGTATAATGCCAGTAAAGCACAACAGGTGCATGTTCTGCCAGCAGCTCCATCAGAATCGAATTAAAAATGTATAAATTGTTGTTAAAGATATTCTTTGATGTCATGTAACAAGTCATGGACATCTTCATTTAGGAAGAACTTTAGGAAATAATCGCAAGTTGTTTTTTGTATCAAATGAACAATTATGTAAATATCGTATTTTAAATTCGTACAATAGATAAGGATTATGTTATTTCACATAAATTAATATTTTGAAATATATCGGCATTGGATATAATAGTTTATTATAGTTGGATATAATATTTATTTTTATTTCTGTAAGATTCACAGTTTTTATTTCAATTCTTTATTACCAAAGCCATTCATCTTACAAAAAATTGAATTTTTTAATTAATAATTATGTTAATGATGCCATAAAAATCTTTGTTTAAAAATTACGAATTCTAAAACTAGTTAATTAGCTAGCTTTAGCTGTTAGTAGCTGATTCTAAAGTTAACATATTCTACGTTTTGTATTGATACATATTTTGTATTTAATGTATATAATTATTAGATTTTAGTTTAATTACATTTCATTACAAGGTAATCATATTATTGCAACAATATGAAACTTCTACGTTACATTGAAAATAACGGAATTTTTTATTTTTTCACGATTCTTAATGACTCAGTTATGATAAATGTGAAGTTTGCTATCTACGTATTCTAAATTATGTACTTATATACTTTTGTTACTTTTACATTATATATATATATATATATATAC
>VBVR01002608.1:0-14919 GCA_011638315.1 Tetramorium parvispinum
GTAGCATGTGTACATTTACCTCTGATTTTTGCTCGTACACAGAGTTCAGTTTTCTCCACATCTCGGCAGCCGTCTCACAATTTATTATGTGCAGGAGAGCTTGAGGTCCCACCGATGTGCCTATGACCTTTTGTCCGACGCGATCCGCTTTTAGCCATGCTGCAGTCTCTCTCGTGTACGTCGCCGTTGCCGTGGCATCTGCGCTCGGATCCGCCACGGGTCGAGCTGTTTCACCGTTCACGACGTCCCATGCACCACTGGAGTTCAGGATAACGCGAACTTGAAACTTCCACGAAGCCCAATTTTCTGCTCCTTTCAAGTGTGCGATTTTAACAAGTTCGTTTTCCATCGTCTCTCTCTTAGATACCTAGTTTTCTTTTGTACGTGGAGGTTATGTCGACGCACGCCGCTTACTTGCTTGCTTTTTTTATCGACTAGCAAAATTTAATCACTTAAATATTTAAAAATAATTAAATATGAGAAATTTAAAACTGACAAGCATTATTTTCTATAAAATTCTTTTTTTATTTATTTTTTTATTTCTAATAAGATAGTGACTTTTTAATACATTCCCTCATGGTGTCGCAACACCCTGTATGTATGTGTGCATTCGCCTATCCCTTTCTCGGACGTATACTTACGGGACTAAAAGACTCCTAACCCCGGAGTGAATCAATATTCTGTACACCCTCGCACAGGAGATCGCGTTAACCTTTCTCACCCTCATGCAACCCCGTCACGGCGCCCTCGACGTCTACTCGACCATCACGTGGAGGGCGGCGGGTGCTTGTTTAGTTCTCCCTTCGGTCTCGTCGTATACTTCTCGTCGTATACTTCTCGTCGAGTCGACGAGAGCAATATAACGTAAAGGGACACGTATATTTACGTCGGGCTGCGCGAAATTCTTTAACATCAGACCAAGTTGCACGAACGTGACCTTCGTTCATATAGCCCACGAAATTCGATGAATATCTCTATATGTGATGGCTTTTCCATCTAATGGATGCTTTGTTTATTTTTTTCTAGAAATATGGCTAAAGTTTTAAAATTTTTATTATAAAAAAATGTTAAAAATTATTTTATTTTATTAGTTATTACGTAGCTTGCAATATACGGAAGATGTAAATATGTTTTATGAAATACATTTGACGGTACTATTACTAATTTATTTTGTATAAATGATCACGAAATGTTGTTTATACAAATAATCATAGTAGTTGAAACCGTAAAGACATTTAAACGAAAATTTTACATTTCATAAAAACGTATATTTTTTCCTTCGAAAATAAATCATTATTTTCAAAAAATTTATTAATTTTATTACTCCAAATAATTATTAAATATTTAAACAATTGTTAGATATTTAAGGGAGATACATTATCATAAATTAATAAAATTAAAAATATAAGTATTTGTTAAAGATATTCCAATTTTGTTAAATGTTCATTATTATGCGCTTTATATGCCACATTTTCTCAAGTTCGATGTGGAATTAATATAATAATAACAATTATAAAAGTTATAAATGCATGAAATTGAATGCATGATGAACAAGATAGGCGGGACTATTACATCATTAAACTAAACCGCGTTATCATACATAATTTATGATTTCTGGGCGTGAACTCCGCACTCGCTCGCCGGGCATCGTTAATCTCGTAACCCGCATTCCGTATTTATTTCTATTTTGCATATCAGGAATAACGACCGCATTATTACCGCGCGCGCTGCATCCGTACGTTAACTTTTCAAATTGCGTGAATACGCAAAAAAAAAATATATATCCACATGCAATTACATACGCCAGGGATTTATATACTCTAAAACAATTATATTGTCGTAGAGATTTGTAAATTTGGCACCTCAAAATGCGAATTTTTACAAAATTGATGTAGTATTTGATTGTTCGCAATTTGTTCACATTTGTTTATGAGTAATCATTTTTTGTCCATCATCTTTGCAAGAAATTTAAAAATAAACAGAAAGTTGAATAAATTTCATCATGAAAACTCCTAATTGCATCTTTTTTTAATTATTCATATATAAATTCTCATTGTCCATCATTTGTCCATTTTTCCATCAAAAGATAAAATTTATTCAACTTTTATTTATTTTTAAATTTTTGCGAGATGGACGAAAAATAATTATTTATGAACAAATGTGGCCAAATGGATAGACAATCGAAATTCACACATAATTTTTAAAAGAATTTCGGGGCACTGATAATGAAATTTTTTGTTCATTTTTTATTTTTTTTTGTAAAAGATAATTACTTATGGACAAATTGTGGACAATCAATGCCATGTATCAATTTTGTAAAAATTCGCATTTTAGGGTGCTAACTTCATAAACCTCTCTTGTAGGACTTCGATTTTCTTTTTAAGTAAGGTACTACGCGACGCATACTCGTGGTGAAGGGAAATTATCGTGAATGAACCCGGATGTTTCGAAAGATTTCATGACGGTGTTAGATGAAAGAGAAAAAAGGGGAGACAGGAAGAATTGCGTTGACGCAGCGCATATTCACGACCGATTATATTCTGAAATTCTCAGCCTGCAACCTCTTGACGTCATTATGTTCGCTCATTAGAATAATTAAAAATACTGCTCGCTAATTATGAGATGTGAGAGTCCTCGGATACTTTCGACGCATAATTTTTTTCCACTGTCTCCGATGTCAAATTCACAAACTCGCAGCTTTTGCATTGAAAATAAGAAGGAAATTTCAGCGAAATTTTGCCATCCCGTTAATTATAGTGACCTGTAGCCTTTCAGCGGTGTGGAAACGGGAAAAGTTGGAACTTTCATTACGAATCGTTCGATCAGTTCTTTTTCACTTCATAGAAAAAAGATCAAATCAAAGAAATATACGTCTAATTAAGCCGGATTAATTATGAATATGTATGTTTGTAGAAAACTGTGAATATAGAATAACTAAAAGAAATTAGAAAGTACAAGGAAAATTAACGAATGTTTGCAAGTGTTTTTTTGCAATAATTCGTAGTGAAAGAAATAATACATATTTCAATAAAAATATTTAGCTTATACGTAATATATTCATAAATTCTTGGATCAAAATAATCAGATTTGTTAATGACGTGTATTCCTACCGATGTTATACAATTATCATTTTCCACGATTAAAGCAATGCGTGCATATTAATTGTTTCATTACGCAAATTCATAATTACAAGTTCGAATGATTTGTAAGACGTAGGCTTAAATCAATAAGACCGGGCACGATGTGATTTGCAATTTTGAGTTAACGCTTCGCGGCACGTAGTCCATTATTAGCGGTCATAGATTAATATTAAAAGCCATTTATCCCGTAAATTTTATCGCTTGCCCCAACCGCGAAGAAGCAATTATTTGCGGGAGCTTCATCAATGCCAGAGATTCGTTCGATGCATCGAGATTACATTATAATTTGCATCCCAATTCTCGTTCTGATTCTGTGAAGAATATATCGAATTTTAAATCGGATACTAATAATAATTTTGCGTTTGGCTGCATTAGTTTTCTTGTCACTTTGACAGCTTTCTAGCAGAGAAACTTTCGCGTTTTTTCGTAACTTGTGTACTCTATTTTTATTAATTTTAATTTATTAAATTGGAATCTACAAAATATATGACAATAACTCGTTAGTGTTTTCAGTAGTTTTCATACATTTTAAAAATCTTTCTTTATATACTGACACGATTATTTTTATTTTTAATTGTCTTACTTATAATAATTGTTATATTATACATTTTCTTTTAATATTTTATTATTGCTTCGTTATTTCCAATTTTTATTTTTTCGTCGCTTAAATAGTAACTGGTAAATAGTGATCATGATTAAAATTTATGCGACATCGCGTTCATCGTGCACTTTATGAAAGACGGCGACATCATGCCGAGCTCATTGCGCCCATATTATCATGGTATGATCCACGGGGCTCGAATCTCCATCGGTTGTCAGTCACGTTATCAAGAAGCGAGTCACGCGAGCGGCTCCCTTCTGAAGTGACGCCATCGTAATAAGGAGGATATTGAACCTTGCACCGCAGATAGTTGTCCATGACGCAGCAACACTCTCTTACGATTATGAAAATGAAATGACTGAATGATTATGAAAAACATGAAATGACTGAAGGTTGGAAGTTTCCTTAGCAAGATTCGAGACCGATATATAACCTCGATAAATTAGAGATTCGTTCCTGTTCCCTCGTTTCCTGTTTCCTAGGAGTACGCAAACGACTTTAAACAAAACGAATGGAAAATAATTCTTCCACTGTCGCAAGGGAAGGGGCGAACAACCGCGCGCTTAGGCGTCCTCAAGATTTTCATCCTCTCTCGATTCCGGGGAAAGAAGGAGAAGTTCTCAAAACCCCTTTCCGAACCGCGTTTTCGGCGAATGCAAGACTCTTCACCCAAGCCTCGCACGCCCCGTTGCTTCCCGTTGTGATTTACGTTCTTCTTCTACCCGCCCTCGTATATAATTACGCCATTTTCTCGCGGGGCGAATCGTATTTCTTTGTCTCTGGAGACGCGCCAGGGAGTAAAAGCGCGCGTCGCAGGGGTGCACCGTTGGAGCATGAGGAAGATGGAGTGGGGACCGTCCAGCAAAAGAGCAGATAGGGGCGCGGGGGGGAGGTAGAAGCACGGCATGCACATAAGCGAGAAGAAGGAGGGTTCGCCAAGAAAGGGTGATGACCCTTTGGGCGTACCCCGAAACCCTACATCCTGATATCGGCGAGATGCTCCCCTCGTATACACACACATACACACACACACACACACACACACACACACACACAAACGCGTGCAGACCGTCCCTTCTCCATATATCACGCTTCCTCTCCTTCTCCGACCTCGTATTTGATTCTCTTCTTTTTGCTGCTTCGTTCAGCCTAGATCTCCGCCTGTTCCTTCGTCTTCCCCGTCCTTTTATCTCTTTCGCGGGTGGTAGGTAGTTCGAGCGCGTGGGCAGACGGGCGGAGAAGAAAAAGGAGAATATGTTCTCTCGCGAGGATTTGAACGGCGTGCCCTGAAACGCTGAACATTCCAGACCTTCGAGATGCCCCTTTCGGGATTTCCTTTCCTCGGCGAGAACGCATTGCAAACGTGACGAGTTGAAAGCACGGCGCGAGTAGATACGCCGGTCCGTCCTGCAATATTTATCGATCGAAGACTAACATATATGTGTGTACCTATGTACGAACTGTCCGAGTAAGGACTAATTTGTATGCAAGCACTGATTGAATTCAGTGTGCGCAACCTGTATTTGCAGGGCTGATTATTATACGCGAGTGTTCACATGTATTGCACCATGAAACAGCGACAGGTTCTGCGGCGATATTTAATTGAAATGTTTGAGGCACAGAGAATTTCAAAATTGTTACGTGATATTTTAACTTTGACTAAAGATTCTTTGATTTATTTCGCTTTTAAATGCTTTAGTTAATATTCTCCATTTTTTATATTATTACAAATATGCGTATCTACGACTAAATGCAATTAAAATTTCATTAAGAAAGGTTTTGAATTAAACAGAGAATAATGGTCGTTCTGTTAACAATTCATATTTTAGTAATTAAACGATTAATTGCGATGGTAATTAATATTCACGTATGCGTTTCGTCAATTGTAGAGACAGCTTTGTGCCGTTTCGCTTTTTTTCGCGTTGCAAACCGTTAAATGTTCGTTCACCATGTGCGAACTCCCCTGCCTGGTCCCGTTTAAAGTGTCGGCTAAATATGTACCAACGTGGGAGGTCCGCGAATTCGCGGTATCGATGTTTATACGTTCTTTTATTAGCATGAATTTTCCAGCGTTTTACATTGCGACGTATGCATGAAACTGTGCATTGTGCCAAAAGGCCATGAGAAATGTATAACAGAATTCCGAAAAAAATCACTTCGCGCGACAAGACAAAGAGTAATATAATCGCACATTTATAAAAGTCAAAACTCTATATGTTGACAATTATTTGCAAGTATAAATAAGAAGAAAGAAAATATCCGAAAGTAGTAACGATATTTTTTCGTGAATTATATGCAATCTATCTCATCTTTCATTCGACACTCGTACATTCTAAATATTCATATACGAATTCTCGAAACTCGCCAGCCCCTTCCTTTTCGAATAATATTTCTCTTTTAAACATCGCCTCAATATTTCATGTGCATCAACATATCACGTATCTTGGCGAAAGCGGAGATTTTTTTCTCCTTTAGTCTGGTATTTCTTTCAATGCGTTCTTTTCCTCGACACACATTCTCTTTCTTTCTTCTCTCTCTTCTCTCCCTTCTTTTCTCGACGTCCGAACGACGCATTGGGAAAGACGATGCGTCGACGTCGACGTCGACGTCGACGTGGCCGGCGGCGCTCTGCCGTTTAAATATAAACCCAAGCGCAGAAGTGGCCGGCTTCCAGTTGGGGCGTCGCGACGCTCGTGGGACAGACTCGTAAGACAAAAAGCTGTCGCTGGTCCCGGGATAAGTACAAGGAGCTCGGTTCGTTTGCATCAAAGCGCGTAGCTTTTCCAAACTCAAGTCGGTACCGTTTGGCAACATCCACGAAGGTACCTCGTAACGAATTTTATCAGTGAATACAAGCCACGAGGTCAAGTCATAAACTCGTATTCAACGGTCTGCAATGCATTCGTTTTATCTCGAAACGCACGGACTTCAGGATTTAAAATAGAACAATGCCATCCTAGATTATTTTAAAGAATTGCTAAATCAAACGGCGCAAGCAAGACTTTGCAACGTCAATGATAACATCTGAGGTTGTGAAGATATCAGTGAAACTTATCCCGCCAGTGCTCCGATTTCAGAATTTAAAATAGAACAATGTTCTAGATTATCTGAAGGAGCTGCTTTATCGAATTTGGAAACGCAAGCAAGATTCTAGTGATTATGACAATATTCGAGTCGACAAGTCTGCAATCGTTCTATCTCGGAATTAAAAATTTACAATAAAAATGTGCCTTGTGAAATTTAAGAAAACGCACATTATCGATAATAACGGTAATCGAGATACGATTACGAGCATCGTTGAACAGAAGAATCTACAATGAATATACTGATGATAACATTGATGGAATAAAATGCGACGAGTGTCTGCGTCGGGTTCTCGCGAACGTTCGATCGGCACGGTGACTGAGGCGATTAATCATCGTCATTTGAGCACTGCATCCGAGAGAAAGACGGTGCCGCTGACGAAGGAACCAACGCCGCTGTAGACGTCAGAATGTCGTACCCTTGATCCCGGCGAACGGTTTGCTGCCTGTTCAGACCTGAATGGAAGATTTATTAACTCGCATCGTATCGCGAATAATCGAACGTACAATTCATACACAGAAGTGACGAGGTGTTACCAGTACAACGTATAGTAGGATTGAAAGATGCCGACTGAGAAGATTATTCACCCTTAAATTCACCCCTGAATCTTTTATCCGCAGTAATTTACCGATCATCATATTCCCATTGGTAACATGTCCTCCAGAATCAAACAACAGATTCGCATAACAATCTTCTTCAATGATGGCACTGTCGTGATTTACATCTGAATCGGCGGCAGTGATGTAAATAAGATTGAAGTGGAATCAATAGTGACGATTGGTGTATCATGGGGGGAACTTATGAAAATTCTACGGAGCAACGACGCTGAGAGAAAGAGAGAGAGAGAGAGAAAGGAAAAAAATAACTTGGACAACAGGAGCAAGAAGGAAGGAAAAGAGAAGTTAGCGAAGGAAAGGCAAGCACCTCTTTTTGAGCCGCCACTTAGAATACGTTAGTCGAATCACTTAACCGGTCATTGCACTACGGCTGGGTCTGGCCGCTTCGATGTGACGATAAAGGAACCGATCAGGCGTGCACAGGATCGACCAACCACGAAGCGACTGCTTGGCCGCGAATAAAAAACGCGGTAGCGATCTAGCGCGACAATCGGGTCGAGAGAAAGTGAAGTGCTCTATCGCGTGCGAGAGCATGCCCGAAGGATATACTTTCTGTGGATCTGTATGTGAGAAGAAAGATCAAATTCGAGAGCTTTCAGTTCTTTGCGATCATAGATGTGCAGGGTATTGCGTTTCGATAAGTTGAATTATAGAAAGTTCGAGCTTTAGTTTCTCATCATTTATCACGCTCATAATAATATAATATTATTTTGCTAATAATATATCTCTTTCTCTATAATAACTATGTATTATATGCAACTGCAGAGATGCATTTAAAGCATCAAATTGTTAGTGTTAGTATTCTCTTAGTATTTTCTTGGATACTATGAAAAATCGTAGGATTTTTTGTGTACAACAAATAAATCCCACATGTAGTTCTTTTGTAGCACTCTAGACATGCTATTATAACTATCTTTGCGTTTTATCTTGTTATAGGAATGTTGTGTTGAATGTGAAAAATAAGATATGCGCAAAACGGGATTGAATTAATGGGAATCGGTTGGAATGAAGCAGCGAAAATATTTCAGATGACTAGGATTAATCACGATGTCCTTAAGATAAATCGTAGATTCAGGAGAATCGATGGGAGAACGACGCTGATAAGAAAGAGAGAAAGAGAGAAGGAAAGATAGGTCGATCTCCTCCAGAAGCATTCGGATGCTGCTAGATTTAGCGAGATATTTCGTTGGATGCGATCTGTACTTTCTAATCCAGCGAATACTCTGCCTTTACCCGCACTGCCTCTTGCTAATAGGCGATCAGCTGGTGAACGGTTCAAACGGTCGCAATTGAGGCCATCACTGTGCGCATCGACTTCTGCTACGACTCCGAAGTAGCATCTCTACGCTTCTGTCTCGATTCTTCGTTTTGCCTAACGAAGTACATCGCTGTCAAAGCACATTCGGATCATTGTTTCGTGTCCTCTTTCTCCCGCGATACCGGATAGAAATAACACACGCGTCGAATCGCCTCGACATTTCTCGGCACTTTTTTTCTCTTCGATAGGATTTTGCTGGACAACATGACGTGCTTCTTGCCGCCCAAGCGAGCCACACCTGTGCTCGTTCCGGCGACGGTGCATTATTCGCGCAATTTCCACGCGCCGATTTTCAAGCGAGTAACGGTCGTTAACACGGTATCCGTGGTTTTTCTACCCCCGCCTTTGAAAATTACGTCCAAGCCGTGAGAGCGATGTAAAGAAGCGGAAAAGTTCCTTATTTGAAATGTGTTTTATATTGCCCGAAGAATTTCACTGTGAAAATCAGTTCGTGACGGATAATAATATCTGTGATTTATTCTTATTTCTTATCTTATTCCTATCGTTAAAAATCACATCGAAACCGTAAAATTATCGTTCAAAAGTTCCTAATTTCAGGTATAACTATGATATACATTATACATAAATAACAAATAAATTAGTATCTTTTATATTTATATCTGTTTTAAAGAATGCGTGATGAAATAAATGAGAGAAAAAAACGGAGCTCTTAAGCTCAAATACTGTTTTTTACATTTTTTAAAGATTTTAACAAATTACAACGTTTTAATCTAACACTCGCACAGTAAATAAAATTATTATTAGGAAATAACTGAAGAAAGAATTCTTTTTGACATGTATTTTACATAAAAATATAATCGCAGTGAACTGTAATTCGCATTTTTTGCATTTTGTAACATACAGAATACGTTAAGATGTACTTGAATATTTCCTATGGAATTCAGTTATTGCGCGCCTGAGGTAGATGTATGATCTAATTGCGGATATAATTGCGGATTGGATATAGTTCTGGTAGATTGTTACATCCACACGATATCGATTAAAGAAGCAATACATGTTCTTAGGGCATATTTGCATGATATGGCTAAAAGACAGGTGGTTACGATGTTAATTGATAACACAAGATAATAAACTGTATAAGATTATACAAAATGCATATTTTTCCTGCAATAGTTTTAAGAATCGCAAATTGTAATCGATATGATTATATAATATTGTATGTATAATCTATTAGATATAATTGTTGTTCTTTCTACGTATTTGAAAAGAATCTACAATTTGAAAAGAAATAAACTTTGTCACTGAATATTATGATATTAATTCTTTAATGGATAATATAAATGAATTATCAATATTAGAGATGTCAATTAAGCAATTAAATCAAGTTTAAATATATAAAATTAGCTAACTTATTATTAAATTATTATTTTCGAAATATACGATAATTTACGAATAAAATAAAATGATTAGTATATTTATAATATTTTACTATTTTCTTAAATCGTTTTCCTTGCGCAATTTTCTTAAATCATTTTCCTTGCGAAAATCATGTATTATAAATTTTGAATATTTTTATGATAATAAAAATTATAAATAAACTATAGATATATAAATAAGATATATAAACAAGACTTATATTTATTCATATATGTGTTCAACATATACATTATTCATTGTATTCCGTTGAAAAGTATAATATGATGTCTGCATAAATGATTATTGTGCCAACACATAATTACATTTATAGCTGCGAATATCATTTTCTCAGGTAACAGGTGATTGTACTATACGCCAAAACTGTTGTGCAATCTACGTTTTAGTTAACACAAATAAGTATCACGCATTAAGATTATATATGTGAAAAACAAACGCCTCGAAAGTCATGAGATATATATAAAATATAATATAAAAGATATTTCATTGTCTTTTTTCAAAAAGACATTATAAATATCAATTTCTTTTCGAGCGTCTATTTAGTTCGAATTTTAATTTTTTGTCTTTGATATAGTAACAAAGACAAATATTTAAAAATGGCGTTTAGAAACAGTTGCTAATTAAAAAAGAAGTTTGATTACAAAAAATTAAAAATATAACTAGTCTTTATAAAAAAATTATATATTTACTTATACTAATGAAAAGTTAAAAGTTATTTAACATTAGAGAAAAATTACTACAGCCATACGCCGGTACATAAATATTCTAATCAAGAAGGACCTTCAGTTAGAAACCAGGAAATTGATATTTATTTCTTTTGTTTTCTTTACCGAGCTTGATTGTTGACGCTTCAAGGTTGATGAGCTGGCGGTATAATAGAATGGCATTTATCTCGTGACTCGTTGCAATTCCGAGTAGGCAACATTGAACGCTCCGCAACTTTGGCACAAATCCAGAAATCTTCACTTTGACGCTCATGGATAATCTCTTTTTTTTTTTAGATTGGTACTATAAAATACAAACTGACAAGAAAGCGAATATTGTAGCAGAAAGTGGATATAATAATTTTATTAATTTATACATATATATATACGTATAGTATGTCTGACAAATAATGGAAATATCACGTACAAAATTGACATATTCACGAAAGTTGATCTCCTGCTTTTAGTATATAATAATCACATACATCGTTTAATATTCAATAAAATGTTAAAAAGAGACTTAGTATCGTATAAGATTATTTTGTATATACTTCTTATACAATTAAATGAGCGTCCTCATAAATCATTGTTATATTCGTTGTTAGATTAGGTTAACGCTCTACGTCCTCGTCCCAAAATAACAGAGCACGCCCTCGTTGCTACATTTTGTTCACTGCGTGTCTATCAAAGTCCCAGAATGAACCGTAACTATAGATAATAAGAACACACGTACACGCACATATATGCATTTACGCCGTTAATAAGCGTGTCTAATAAAGTGATTAAGACTGAGTCAAAAATTCCAGTGCACCTAACAGCAGAAGCTAATAAATATTTCTATATAAATATTTATTAGTTAATATTTCTTAGTCACGGTTTAAATAATGTATTCTAGTCATGTCACTGATCATGAAATACCTTCTACGTAGATTTTCCGCGATAACGGAAGTTCTAATTTCCGCGTTATATTAATCATCTCCTCACATCAAACAATTTCTGCCGCGAAAGGCAGAATGCGCTGAATTTATTTTACGCACCATGACAACACACAGATGTTGCCTGGCGCTATACAATAGTGAAGTAAATTTCATTCAACAGTATAAAACAATAACTATTCTCTCCACATTAAACCTTACTACCGCTCCATTTACAGTTTATCGTAACCTTGCACGTGTTCCTTGCAAGGTACTTCCGACCAATATATCCATGCCATGCATTTTTCTCGTTATAATAAAAAAATATAATTCTTATTTGGTTCAATGGATACATAAAAATAATAATAATGTAAAATAATCAATATGTTTGACTTTATTTAGTGGATTTTAATATTACAGCCGTTTAGACCTAAAAAAAAATAGATATATATTTCCGCATAGAATATATTTTTGTTCCTAATGCTTTAATAATTCTATTGTATATTTAGTTTTTTTATATAAACTACGGATATTATATTACATCGTTCTTTAATTGTGTTCTTTAATTTCATTTAAAATCTCAATTTTACTTTAATGGAAAAACATATAATATTGCAAATTAAAGTAATAAAAAAAGTAAATAAATGTCAAAATGATTGTTTTAAAATGAAAATCGAAATAATTCTTTTTGGTCAATTTAAAATACTTTTTGTTTTAATAAAAATTCAAAAATTTTTATTATCGAAAAACATTTAATATTGTAAATCGAAAAGCTGTTTTAAATGATAACTTTTACTTTAAAATTATATTAATTATTATGAATACATCGGAGAGACAACCAAATTTGACTAAAATTTTTAACATTTCATTTAATATATTACATATTAGAAAAACAGAGAAAGAATAGAAATATAAGTGTCTGCGGAACTTTGTTATCACATTGAAGATGATAGTCGAGGTTAAACGAAGCGTGACGGAACTCAAGCTATGTGCAAACGAACGACAATGATCTTGACCTCGCGATACATACGAATAGCTGTACTGGCGATCGAGGCCACCTCTCGTATATGCGTATGCCGCGATAAAGGGGAAAGTTACATGTCGTCGTCATTAATAAACATGAAAGCGCATGGCGTTAACAATCGTATAGGATCGCAGTTGCGTTCGACATTTTATGTGACACACAAACGATAAACACGAATCACCCAATTTCGACGTAAGCAGCTTGAGAGCACAATAATGAACTATTTTATTATTAGTTTATACTATTGCTCACATCGTAATAAATTGTATTGTGATATGTTTCATAATATTTTTTTATTTATATAATATTCTGTGTTAAAAAATATTTATAAACTTTATATATAACGTTAGATTTTTGAACATTCAGTGTGAAACTTTCCTTGAAAAACTTGTCAGATTTTTTAATGTCTCGAAGAAACTAGTTTTTAGTGATAAATATTGTGATCGGATTGATTAAATTTGTATTTTATATATTAATTAACTTTCTAATTAATTTCTCTCAAAGAGAATATAATGAGCAAATTTACGAATGAAAAATCATTTACTACAACAGCATTTACACGTTATTTTTCTATCTATTTCTATGCTGTCTATATGCTATTTCTGCACTGAAAGAGAAATTTAGTTACTTTTGGACCCCAGCCACAATTTTATAGTTTCTAATGTGATAATTATGGTTAACATAATGATGCATATAGTTAAGTTAATCATATTTCGTGTTAGAAATATTATAAAATTATGATTGGGTCCAAAAATAATTATTTCTCTCTCAGTGTATACTTATGTAAAATCGTCTAGCAAAAGAAAAGTTAGCGGATATAATTTGAATCATACGAATGAGGTTGCACCGGTGTTTGCGAGTCACTGGAATCGACTCTATGGCTGTTTCGAAACTTTCGAGTACTGCGCGACCTTGAGTAGCAATACAACGAGATTTTCAACATCGTTTCTCGCTTGAACGAATACTTGGGTGGAAACGTATATCATAAGCAGCATTTAAGTTTAATCCATAAGAATAACTATTATACATAAAAAAAACTATATAAAAAATATATAAAACCTGTTCGATAACTGAGAAAGCGAATATATTACGTGCGTAAGAAATTGAAATAAAATTTCATAGCGAAATAGATTTCAAGTCGGTAATAAGAGATGTGAACGAAAACGGCAATATTTTCCGCAGACATATTAAATTGATGGCTACTTCTCCGCGTTATCTCCGAAAAGAGATTAGAGGAAGCGGTAATAAAAATTTTGACATAAACTTCGCGCAAACTCGCCCAGACGGAAATGTACGAATGAAAAGGAGCAGAGACGTATAACGTCGGAGCAGGGTCAAAAAAGTGGCGTAAAAATCGCTGGATCCTCCTTTACGAGATAACAGGTCAATAGATAATCTTACGGCAGAACGTCGGCCAGTAGGTGGACATTCAATTTCGTAAATGGCCGCGGCGGAATCGCGACGGTCGTAAATCGTCGGGGTCTTATCGCGCGATTGCCAGTCGGCTAGCTCCTTCGTTCCGGTACCCCTCCCTCCCCTGGGCAAATCGAAAGGACGTCTCGTATGTGAACTCATCTATCGGAACCGGAACCGGAAGCGGCCGGGCGTGAATAACACACCGCGAGCGATCGCGTTTGCCGCGAACGGTGCGGACGATGCGCATTAGGGACGCCCCGTTACGTAATCCTCGGCACAGAACGACATTGGTGACAATCATGGAATTACCTGCGGCTGCAGGCGATTTCGTGCGCGGATCGCAGTCCGGGCGGACGCTTCGTCCAGTTTCGCGATATTCGTCGTGTTCGCATCACAAACGGTGTCGCACGCGAAGGTACGGTCGACTGCGATGTCAATAATATTTGTCAGTATCGTAATTATGAAAAAAAATATCTTGCACAGAATTGGCAAATCGATGTCATTACACGTCTCTCAATTATATGGAGTAAATTACTGCTGTAATTACGAGCTATAATTTAAAGACGACATTTTTCAATAATCGGAGGCATTGACAGATGCTTTTGACGCAATACAAAATAGAGAGAGAGAGAGAGAGAGAGAGAGACCACTTGGATTTTTTCGTGGTAATGAAATCGTGGTCTCTCTCTCTCTCTCTATTTTGTAT
>VBVR01002609.1:0-21573 GCA_011638315.1 Tetramorium parvispinum
TATATTAGGCAGCACGCGATCGATTTTCGGATGTCGTCAGTTTCAAGAGCATTGACCCGGTTTCCATGTGTCCAAATGGAATTAAAGTACCCCTTTTTCTATCATGTTGCACAACCACGATCGTGCACTTTGCGATTTCCCTCGGCCAAATCTCTTAGCCGTCGTTTTCTCTCATCTGGAGCGATGTATAGGGACAAAAGCAAAGAGACAGAAAAAAAAGACAGAAAGCAGAGAAACAGAGACAGACAGACGGATAGGTAGCCAGAGGGAAAATGGTACATACGTCTCTCGCCACCGAATTTCCGAACAAACTAGGGATCTCCGTGGTGTAACGGGTGGCGCATGAATATTTCATCGGGGGGACCAGGATAAACCGCACGATATTTTTTCGCAGAGGAGAGTGAGAAGGGGAGGCAAGAGGCCTGGAGTACTTACCTAGCATCTGATCGCGCGACACGTCGGCCCGGGCGACACCGAAGGCCGGATCGGTGTCACTGTGGTATCGATCTATGGTCAGCTCCCAGTAGTGCACGCCCCGCGAGAAGCCGACGCTCGAGAGGACGACGCGATGCTCGTAGCCCTCGCAGGACGCGCTCATCGCGTCCTCGGATATAGACACTTCCTGCGGTATGCCGGCCGCACCGGTAGCCCACGAAAACCATGCCACTGCGGGACCAGAGAGAGAGGACTCGCTTCGTTGTACAGCATCGATTAATATTCCGCGGACTCGGATCCGCAAGCACGCTTAACGAACTACACGTTCAGGCACGAGCGGTGGGTTATCGAGTGCCGGGTTATTGGGAATTCGACGTCGCCGACGCGCTCGATGTTAATAACGACGTGACAGGATTGTGGAATCTTAATATGGGAAAGGAGAATGGGAGATCTGATTTTCTGTGCGGCTAAATAATTTAAGAATTTGATATGGAAAGTCGACGTGACGCGACTGCGGGGACCTGAATGCAAAAAGAAGGGACGTTTTATCTTTCGCGGTGTGTTAAATAATGTAAAACTTTGATATGGAATTTCTTACATGACGCGATTGTTGAAGTTTAATATTGAACTATCGCCCAGGCGAGTATCAAGTTACGGCACGAGAATATAAAAAGAGGAAAGAATTTTTTCTCTCATTTTTCACGTATTAATATTACATTTGGAGAAATCCGCAGAGATATAAATAAGAGATTAAAATTCAGCGTGAAACATTGGTCCGGGGATATAAGCAAGGATTTTTACATAAGATTAGATTTCAAGTAATTCGATCCGTGGAATCTGTTAGTCGATTCACGAATTCGCGAAATGAAGGTAGAACATTTAATTCGCCCCGGCGCTGAATAATTTAAGCATTTCCGTGGTAGAATTTTATAGTGATAATGAAATGAAATTTTTGGTGGATTCCATTTCCTCTCGGAAACGCGGAGGTAAAAATGTCTCCTCGGAGTCATTTGTAATTGTCGCCCGCATTATTCCGCAAACGCCATGCGGATGGGCATTCTATCGCGGCTATTTCTGTGCGTCTACCGGCTATCTCATCGATCACGCGATCGTGCCGCGGAAAAAAAATACGCGCGGCTGGAAAATCGACGTCGCTTACGATCGTTCGTCTTCCACGCGACACCGACGCCGATTTTCCAGCCGAGACCTCCGCGCGCGCGTTTTGTTTAGGAAACCGTGAAGAAAAAAAGGAGAAAGCTCTCTCACCCTCTGCGGTCTGAAGGCCGATCAGCTCCGAGTACTCGCCCTCACCAGCGCTGTTAAAGGCTCGCACCCTGGCATTGTAGAGCGAGTTGAAGTGCAGCCCGTCTACAGTGCAAATGGTCTCTCGGCCACAGTATACCTCCTGTGAATCAGATTTCAAACGGGACATCCGTGAATTTGCGGCTTGCAATTGTAGCCGGATAACTTATCCTCTTAATCACGACAGAAAATAATTTTCGTGAAAATAAATATTACATTAAAAAGAATATTTTTTAATGTAAGAACGTAACCAGTAAGATATGAGAATTGTTTGCTAATTTTTTGCTTTTAAAAATAATTTTTTTGCTTTATTGTTTAAAAAGTAACGAAAGGCTCGATAGCTTAATATTAATTTGCTGGAATTTATAAAGTTTTGCTAAAAGTTTCGTTTTTCTTATATAAATTAGGAATCAATTTTTTGCATATCTTACATTTTCTCTAAATAAAATCATAGAACAAGGGGAATTAATTCCGGACGTGAATCTTCCAGCAAATCCGATCCCTACTCGCAGTAGGAATCGCAAAGGAACCTTTGCGATTCCTACTGCGAGCTCGAAGAGCGACAGCGCGGAAACGGAAACCAGAAGCCGGGAAACCTGAGGCATCGCGCGAACGAGCTCGATTTAAATATTAAAAGGAGGAGGGTGGACCGTGCTATTCCGATGGCCGCCAAGAGGACTGGCGATAGGTCGGATGAGGGGCGGCAGAAAGGACGAAGAGAGAGTCGGCAATGAGGACGATTTATATTCGCGGTATCGCTCCGTTCGTTAACGAGCGCCATATCGCAACACCGCCGCGCCGGGTGCATTATTAACAAAGCATGAAAATTTAGACGCGCGATTTACAAGACCGACCTGAAGCACGTTTGTGCGAACGGGGATTCATACGCGGCGTGGCGATATACACGTTAATTCACGTTGATTTTACTGCAGATTTATATCCCTCCGCGCAAGCCATTTGATAAACGAAAGTCGAGAAGATTAATATCATAATGAAATTACTTTAATGGCATCGTGAGTATAAGATTACCGTAAATATAAAATCTACCCTAACTGAATCAATTATGAAATTTATATCGAATTTACATCATATGCGATAACAAGAAACAAAGTGTGTCTCTTTACTCATATTTATTATACAATTGTTTAACTTAAATGAGCTTTAATTCATGTCACGTTTGCGCAGCACACAAATATTTGAAAGAATTAAATTTAATGATATTAAAATATTTCCGTGTAAAAATGCTAAGCTTTTTATGATATCATTCTCTCTTCCACTTCGTGCAATTTTATTTTCTCTTACGCTGGCGGAAACAAAACCCTATGATACTCTACGACCGCCGGTAAATTGCCTCACATTAATATCGTGGATTATGTGGCAAACGACGGTTCGAACTGCCGTCATTTGATAAAAACTTCTAATGAACGGGGACGATATCGCTGGGAGCAATTAATAATTGCCGTCGCCCAAGAAGATCGCTCATTTCTCACTGTAAGCCCGGAATCTTGGAGTTATGGTCTTCAATTAACGCTCTCAATACCGAATCTTCATTTACCAGGAGGAAGAATCCTGGTTCACAAAGCGTTTCTTAACTCATGTATGACATACTAGTTTAAAAAAAACGCTAAATTTAAATTCTTATGAGCTACAGTTAAGATATTATCGCCCATTTAGGGCGTCGCAAATGGCTTAATGTAGCGCGTTAAACTGCCTTTATTCGGCACGCTAATCTCCAAATTTTTCAGACTCGCGCCACGAATTCGCTCCACGAGGCTGCCTTTTAATCCCGACTTTTATGTCGCGGCTCACGCGCGCTACTTAGGCTGAATTATTAGCCGTAATCGCGTTTCAGGGTGCCCGCTGCCACCCGCGTTTACGATCAATAAAATGCGAAAGACGGCGTTTCGAGTCCGGCCGAGTAGAGACACGGTCTGAGAATAAATGCGACGAACGACCTCGCCGATCCGGGAACGCGCTCCGAATGGATACGTAGCCGACCCTTTACGAAGAGCAGTATTCGCGCGCGAGTGATCCGTCCCGGTACAACGTCCCGGATAACAAAAATCTCTACAAAAAAAATAAACTTTTCGGACGATCGGCATCAATATTCATTTCGCGGCGCGCACGAACAAATTCTCAACAAAGAGGGGTTTTATGATCCTGACGTTTTTTTTCTGATTCCCTTTGCGCTTCGATGTCACGCCAATAGCCGGTATTATCCTTCAGTAAATTGAAAGGCGGATTTTATGTCTCGCCCCCCGTGTGGTTTTATTAAACACTCGTATCCGGGAATCGGTCCGCATACAAAAATCTGTTTCATGTCATTCCGTGTAATATGGGTTGTATGGGACGAAAATTGTAGCAATAAAAAAAATTTGAAACAAAGCTGAACGATAAAATTGTATACGCATAGTCATTCTTATGTGTTATAATTCAGATATAATAACAAATAAATATTTAACACGATAACATTGGAAAGCTTAACAAAAATTTTGTTTACATCGGTTAATAAAATATAGCTATTAAAACAGAAAGATCAAGAGGATATTTTTAGAAAAAGTCCAATTTTTTGCACATGTGTAAACATGCAATCTAACTAAAAATAAAAAAAAAACAAACCGACAAGAAAGATACCGTTAAAAAAAATTTTAACGAATGCATTTCACAGACAAACTTACATCTCTTTTCCCTCGGGTTACACCATCACGTTTAGTTCAACGTACACAACGAATCTTTTAGAGTTTCCTGCCACGTTCGTGCAACTCGTCTTCCTTTTTTACTATTTTTACGGTACGAATAACTTCCTTTTACCCGAGCGCGAGAAAATCTCGTCTTAACTTTTGGAGAGCGAAACTGACGGACAGTCTCTCATGTTCTATAAAATTAGTATCGCTACACTTTCAATAATATTTTGTATTAAAACTGTTGCATTAAATCATGTTTCATACGTAAATATTTTTCTTCAAGAACATCGTAACTTCTCTTTTTAATTCGATTCCTTTTAAAAACAGAATAAAGAAAAAGAGAGAGGAATAAATTAAGCAGAATAAATAAGTAAAATAAATTCTTATCCGTTTAGATGATCACAAATCCGTCTCTCCATTCTGCTTTTAAAAGGAATTGTGCTCTCTCTCAAAAGAGAAGAATTACGAGATACTTGGAAAAAAATATTTACTATCGTATGAGGGAAAATTGACGCGTTGCTTTCAAGATTTCCGTGGGAGAAATAGCAGACGTCAAATATTATTTAATGCCAGCGGGTTTCTTTCTCGGTGTCATCTCGTCCGCGCCGGATCGGAGAACAATTCCACGAAAGACATCGTGAGAACGTCGAAGTGTCCCATTGTTGGGCAAAGTCGTATCGCCGTCGTCGCGGGATGATACGGCTGGAGAACGCGGCAAAGAAACACCGGAACCGGACGACGCGTCGGCAAAGAAACGAGAACGATGGAGGGTCAGCGACGAGTGAAGTGTCATCGAGGAATTCGCGGGCGATCTCGAGAAAGCCTCGAGATCCGCGTCTAGCGTCTCTCCCGCCGACACAGGCGGGGGAGAAGGGAGGAGTACAATTTCTTCGGGATATACGAGGGTGTTTACTCACCCTGAACTCTCCGCCGCAGCCGTCGTCCAGCTCCAAGAGATATCCCTCGATAGTGGGGCCCCTCTGTCCAGCGCAGCCCATAATTCCGTGGCCAGGTGGTGGCTGCCAGGCAACGGTGACGCTGTTGTTCTCGGCGCTACACTCTTCGGGGATCAGTAGAGGCGCTCCGGGTGCTGGAAATGCGTACGTCGAGACGGTTTAACAGCGTTCCAGCGCTATTGTAATCGTCAGCGTTGCGTGGAAACGCCGGAGTAAAGTAATAAGCTGGATTCAATAATGTCTTTCCAGTGCGAGACTCTCGGTTCCAAGGGAGCTTGGAATCAATTCTAATGACAGTAATTGCAGCAATCTTCGCGACAATTCGAGATATTCACTGTTGTTGTCAGATATATGAAGATAAAGAAAATTTTCGATTTTTTTATTATTGTAAACTTTTCCGATGCAGTAATGCAAAGAATACTTCGCGCGCGTGACGGAAAAGTAGATACGGTTACTTTGAAGTTGTCTCGTAAAAATAAAGTTATAAGCAGACTATAAATTAGTTGTTGTACTTGCTTAAAGACGAAAGCTTCCAATACTGAAATTTTCTACTTCGGTAAAACTTTGTACACACTTAAGAAGTTTCCCGGGTAAGTAACTAAACATTTCGTATTTTCGTAACGAAAGGATTGAGGTAAAGGCATTTAACTTCAGAGATTTCGAGCCAACAAAGTTTGCTTGTATAATAAATCATTTTACAAGTGAATAAGCTTATAAATAAGTAAAAAGTTAACATGCAAATAGATAAAAATGCGATAAATGGGGAAAGAAAAATCTCCGATGAAATTACGATGCGGATGTATATATATGTAATAATATTTGCGTACGTAATAAACATATGAAATCGTGAAGAGAGTAAAGTAAATTCGCACATAGACAATTTCATTTGACAGTTTTAATTACCGCTGGCTGACTTTGATATAGGTAATATGATTTGAAACCGCGCTGGTTATTTGGCTCCAATCCGATTTGTCTTGAAGCCGGCTTGCCGATGATGACCTACGGCGACAATAATTTCACGATTTAAACAGGCTTCGGACTGCCGAATTTGCCGCGAGCTTCCTAACGACGGACGGAACTTGGTCGTTGCCGCGCGACCGCACGATTCTATTCGATTCTGACTGCCTGAGGTACAAGTTGAAGCCGCGGAAATTACAGCGCGCTATCCAGATTTCTGTCCCGCAGAAATGTATTGAGCTGCCGGTGCAGAGCCCCATATCTCAATTTGCCAAATCGAACGGAATACGTATAACTTTCTCGACAAAACGCTAAAACCAAATTGATCCTTCGTATTGAAACCCAGTAAAATTAATAGCCAATATACTACAATTACAGCACAAAAGAATTTCATTTAAAAAAAAAGAAAAGAAAAAAAACCGTTTAAAATATTCAAAGACTTTCGTTTTAATGTGACGTTCAGAAAATAACGCGAAAATAATGTTTCTTCTCGTGGAAGCAAATTACATTAATTTATTTGATAAATCTAAAACGCTCTCCGCATTGCTTTCGCTGTAAAAGAGCAATACTGTTCGGAGCGATACTGATCACGTTGGACCGGGCATTCATTACGGGCCACGCAAATGTTAGGGATGGTCCGCTTTCAAGAGCGTTAACGCTCTAGGCGATCGTTGATGCTTCTACATGCAATTATCTGGCTTTCAGTGGAAGCTTACCGCGTCGCGACGCGGGTCGTCGGTTAACTTGTTGGTATGCTAATAAACCAAAAGCATTTCCTCTCTCTCTCTCTCTCGGTGCACGCTGCCCGCTGGCGGCGTGCGGTTTCGCGCAAACTTATCTCTCGAAAACGCTCTCGACACGGTGCCTGTCGACTTCCTGTCCGTTTCGGTCGTCGATTCCGGATGCGCCGGCAGCATAATCCGATCGGACGGTCGCCGCCGCGACCGAGGAGTAAACACGCGCCAAAAAGGCGAAAGACGGGAAAGGCCAAGGCTTGGCAAACACGTCGCGATGTGCAGTCGGATAAAAAGAGACGTATCCCGAAAGTTACCGTGGCCTTTTTGCCGCGTTGGTAGATACCGTTGAGTCACAAAAACCGCGATCAGGCTTTTTGACAAAATTGTGTTGTACAGGGCGTCGCGTCTCTACCGCATTACTCTTTTAGTGGGCACTTCTTTCGTCAATGCGAGATCGATTTTTACTTTGCGATACACATAGTCTACGATAGAAATTATAATCGCTCAATTTTGATTAGATGTCAGACGGAATCTATTTTTTATAATGAATAAAAGGACAGGATAAGTCAATGATCGATAGTGATTGAAATCGTGAAAAGAGTTATATATTTTTTTTACAGGACAGAATTTCAATGGCGTCCCATGCATTCATGTGGATGAAAAAGTATTCTCTTCCATAATTTTTTGGTATAAAAGCCATGGAAGCTGCGATTCCGCACAAAACTAATCATCTTTCCGATTTCAGACGAAATTGACTCGTAAATTCAATGATGTACGGAACTCAATACGTTTTTTCCATACATATAATGTAGGAAAAATAACATTTTTCTGTACAAAAGATGTAACCTTTTATATAGAAAAATATTATTTCACACATGAAATTAAAAAATGCAATTTTTGTGTCGAACTATGGAGATTTAAACAAATGCACCGCGATACATAAAGAGAAATAAAAAATGATCCATGCCTCAATAAGAGAGATTCAATTTCATTTCAAAATATTACATATTTGGTTATATCGCGATGCAAAAAATCCATAATAAAAGGATTAAATAATAATTTATATAATAAAATTATTATTTAAAATTCAAGTTTATGAAATCATTTGTAATTGACGGAAATGAGTTTCGAGAGAGAGAGAGAGATGTATTCTAAAGTTTATAAATTAACTCTGTTTTATAGCCGCAGAATACTAGGAATAATGTTTCGCCTACTTGAAACGTCAAGGAAGACTTAACACGTGTATGCATAATTAACTGGCTTCATGCTTAATAGCGAATCGTCATGGAGAGTTCAGCGTATCCTTGGAGAGAACCGTTTCGCTCTGCAGCACGAGAGCTCTAAGGTCCCTGCGGTATTCGCATTATGAAATTAGGCTAATGGCACCGGCGTTACATAACTATGTTCCGCGTCAAACCGCCGGAGCTTTAATCCAAATTAAGATCGTCTTGAGAAACATTTATCATTTCGTGTTTCATTTCCAGTTAAACGGCAAACAAAAAGGAAACATTACTTTCCATTTGAACACGTCGAACGAGTAGGAAGTTATAAATAACGAAGCTCGTTTATTTAAATACCCCGCGGTGATTCGAAAGTTTAATAAAACTAATAATAGCTTTGCCGGCGCACAGAAAAAAAACATGGAAAAAATGCGAGACGAGGAAATTATTTTATCTACGAAGTTATGAGTACGTAAGAGAGTTCTTCTATAATTCTCGGGACGATGTTAAGTGAGATCGCATAATTTGCGTGACGTGCGACGTGACGAAAATCGAAGGGAGAAAAGCCGTTTATGTCAAAGAGCGACGTGGCGTAGAATAAACTTGCTCGCTGTTTCACCGCTTATCGCGATCCAAAAACTCGTGTAATCCGACATGGAACCTCGATGAAGCCGTTCGCACGGTAAATTCCGTTACACCGCGCTTCGTCGCTCTACGTCGTCGACATTACTATCGATTATCCTGGATTTCGTCGGATTTTACGTCGACGCGATCAACGCGCGAGTCCATAATCTCTAGGTATATTATAGCCAGCGTGGACGGTTATTTCTTTCGATATTGCCTCCAATGTGACGTGTATATATTTTCTAATACGTCCTTCGATCCTGCCGGAACGATAAAGATTACTTGAAACGATTATTACCAACGTTTAATTAAATACGGACGAATTAACAAACTCAGAACAGCGACACTGCGCCTTGTTTAACGTTTACGATCCTCGGGACCCAATAACGACAAGAATCCGGATGGAGCGTGTGGTGTAACGGTTACACCGCGACGTCAATTAAAGCCGGCTAAAAAAGTCGCGAGGGGGAACACGTGAAATATCGATCATCCGCCTTTTACGAGGGTGCGCTCGTAAAAGCGGGAATTAATGGGCAGGACAGGTGCATGCGAGTGACTCCGAAGATCTCCGCTTCCGAAGGAGCGGCGCGCTCGACAGAGACGCTTGGAAACAACGTACGCAACAACGGATAAAAAACTGTTACGGCCGCTCTTTTTACAGCTTTACAATGGGCTCCGACGTGAATCGACACACCGGCGAAACTTTATGCCCATATCGGAATGATTTATCGAACGGCGCGAGACGCGTTCGCGTTGCGCCACGCCGCGTCGATATCCGATACGTACAGACTCTCTCTCTCTCTCTCTCTCTTTCTTTTTTTGCCTTTCTCTCTCTATCGCTCATTCTGTTCTCTTTGTGAGGAAAACGTGGAAAAAGAGTGAACCGATAAGGGTTATACAGTGGAAAAGGAGCAAGAGAGGAGAGAGAGAGAATCATGACGAAGCGAAGAATGCGCCGATAGCCCGTTAAAATGTATCGCGTGCGAAATATATCTCGCTGATAAAACTTAGCGACAGGTGAAAATAAACTTCGCGAAGGATGGACGGCGAAAAATGGTCTTCTCGCGAGACTCGACAGTGATCTTGACGAAGTTCGCTGAAGACGATCTTTCACGCTTCACTCCAGGCGCAGAAGCATTCTTGAAACAATCACGTTCGCTTCGGCACTTTCGCTTCTGGAAACGCGAGACAACTGTTTGCGCGCGAGAAGCTCCCTCGCTTTCTTTCAAACTCTTGACAATCTTCGACTATATTTTTTATTTGAGTCCGATACAGTATGTGCATTTCTCCTCCTTGTATTCCCAGATATATGTATTGTATTGTATGTATGTTTTCACGTTTATTTTTTTTCTAGTAATCATGATAAAAGTTATAAGAATAAATCAAAGAAAAGAAAAAGTGGCAGACTCGATTATGAAGTTTTTATTAATTTCTACTTTTTATATAAATCATTAACTCTTTAGAGTCTTATGAAATTTATTACATATTATAAAAGAGATTCTCTAACTTAATAATTTTAATTAAAAAATAAGGATTTTTCTAATGAGGAAAAATATATTTTTATATTTAATTTTACATATTACATATAATTTCTAATTTATTTTACATTAAACATGGATAGTTTAATTTTTCTTTCTTTACTAAAAATATTTCTGAACATTACCGTTTTTTTTATAATATAATGTGATAATATTTTATATCACTTTCTTTCTTCTTTTGTATTTCTCTGTAGAGAAACTTAATTAAACATGAAATAAAATATTCACATTAAGAGTTACTTCGGTCGATATATAGTGACTATAGAATTTGGTCCTTGAGAGAACTGTTGTTATTAAAAGAACGGCCGTTGACGATAGAGCGCGATTGCAGGCATAAATTAATGAGCGAATTAATCTGCCAGCGTCGAGGAGGTAGAATTCCCGTTTACCCATGTTATCTCGGCGAGACATACGTACGGGACATTAACGTCGCATTGTACGGTCGTCAGCCTCGCCCGCGACAAGCCCGCGTTTAATTTTCCGCCGGACGTCTAGACCGATTCTTCGCTCTCTTTTTTTATCCATAGCGGCGCTATGGAAAGAAATCTATTGGCCAAATAGGAAGAATATTCGTACATATCGATTTACTGGAAATATGAAATTCACTTTAAATTTCATTCACTTCTTGCTACAACACGAATAAGATGCGATAAATGGAGAAATAGAATTTTCATCTTACATTTACGGTATTAACGTAAGCATAACATTTTATCAGGTAATAATAATTCGCGCTCGTAATCGGATAAATCGTGCTATAAAACGAAATACGATAAGACGCCCGAATTCCGCGGTGACAAACTTTTAATTTTGGGACGACCCGGTCGCCTTTAAAACCACGGAAGCAGATAATAATGAGATTTAGTGGCAGCCCAAGAAATCCAGCAGTTTTTCATGTCGTAAAACTCAAAGTATCAACGATCGCGCGTCGCAATAAAGTTGAAATTTAAGAATGCGGAGCACCTGCTCCGGGAATATCGACTCATCGTCGTTCATCTTCAATTGCTTGTCTCTCCCTCGTCTCAATATGACGGAATTTTTATGTTCAATTAAGTTCGTTGCGCCGCGATCGAAATGGCGCCGGGCGCGCGCACATAACGACCTCGTAAAATACGAAAATAAATTTCACATTTTCGCTTTGCCCGCCGTTCACCATCGTTGTAAGCTGTTAAGCAGCTGTTACAATTACGATCGCAGATTTTTCAATTTTCATCCCGTAGCTACGCGCAAAATAAATTTGAAAGTTAATTATAAGTTATTATTCTCATTTCTCACTCTTCGACTTTCCAAGAATGTTCATTAACATTTAAATTTCCTGTAAAATTTAAACATAAATAAAATAAGATAACGTTTAAAATTAATATAGAATTTCTTAAGAGTTTATGGAAGAAAAGAATAACAAGGCAATTATTGATCCCGTCAAGTATCGCGTGTCGACTGAGGGAGAAAGAAAATTCGTCGCCCAGCTGAGTATGCATATACTTTTCTAATGTACTACATTCGTTAGATTCCAGAAAACGCGCTCGAGTGATTCCGTTGCGAAACTTTACGCGGAATTCTCGTGAACTTGAAAGTTTCCACGGGGCACATTCCTGCTATTTGCAAAGCCGGGTTAAGTAAATGAAATTCCGTGTGACTGCCGATCGCAGATTTTAACGAATCGAGGCGTGCCACTCTTTGATGAGCAAACTGCGCGTAATGAAGAAACTTTCCGATATCACCGTACGATTTGTATCAGGATTACGCGAAAGTGAAATGTCTCGATAGAGAAGCGAGTTTACACCCTCGCGACGGGTTTAGTCGTTTATTGGCTTTCGCTAAACAGATTTGTATTTCATTAGCTCTCCTTTCCTAATTTCAATCAGAACGTGCGGTTGTAAATCTGTTGAAATAATGAGCTAGTATAACGCGTTTCGCGTCCTTAATTATAACGACAGGTGCTTTGATCAATGCTGAGTTGGTTTTATCGTCAAATTGAGTCGACGAAATCGATAATTTTATTTACCACGATTTACTCGAGTGAATCGAATTTCGGGTCTACGTCTGCCTTGACGTGACTCCCGCGCCTCCGTCCGTTACGTTATCAAGTTATCCATATATCCGTAAACATGTTAATCAGACGCGATTAATGTTTCCCGAACCGACATCGGCCCGCAACACCCGGCATCGTGTAACGGAAAGCCACGTACAACCAGCGAGCGATAAGGAGAGGATGTCTCCTTGTAACGAGTTAATACCTCCAGATCGTTATAGCAGTTACTGCAAAGCCGGTACCTAATTAATCCGCTTTTGAAACGTTTTAGCGTACGGCAAAGCTACGGCGGCGCGAGCAAGGAGGCATGCTTAAAGGAGCCGCCCCCGCGGGCTACGTAAAATTATTAAGCGGACCCCCCTGCTCCCGACGGCCCCCTCGTCATCTCCCGGCCGTCTAGACGACTTTGGGTGAGATTGACGCCTCCCTCATCTCTCTTAATTATTATTTTCTTCTCCCGTCCTGCTTTTTCTTTCCCGTGTCGCTAATGTACGTCTACGATTGCGTTTAGTATTGTATGTTTCCTTTACCTGCTGTAGGAAATCGTTCTTCCCCTTCTGACGCTGCGTCCAACAGTAGAGTGATTTATAATCGGTGAAAATATTGACATCCACTTACGTACATCGCATGCAAGCGTAACGTCAAACGAAACTCGCTCGAAAGTCGTCTCTTACAGGATACCCTTGTATCTTGTCTCTCTATTAATTTGCACACTCGCACGAATTTATTATCGCGCGTAAAAAATTGCCGTTCCTTTCACGCGACTATTATCACGTCTGACATAATGATTCAAAGTTAATTAATAAAAAGATATTTATCGTAAGATTCAGAGCGTAACATTGCAGCTAATTTAAATGTCTCACAGAACAGAACTTTAATTGTCGCCACCAGTGGTTTACAGGAGTTACGCAATAACGGGAAAGTCGGAGCTTATACTGGCGTGTGTAACCTCCGTTTCGCCCATTTGAGAGGCAAACGACTATCAACGAGCAAGTCTCGCACAAAGTTGCGCGATCAGCGCGGCTCCGTAAAGATAAATCGCCCCACGAAATCCCGGTAGTCGCGGAACGAGGAGCTACGAGTCAATTAAGCGTGCACGAAGGCGTCTTTCGAACGAGTTTACGCCGCTTTTACGCCCGTTGCTTTACCGGGCAACTACATACGCAATGCGAGCCGGCTATTCGTCGTGAACGATTCAGTTCGCGTAACGAACCAAACGGATGGGTTTCCGAGGATAAGGAGCCAACGAGATGGTTTTGCAATATCTCAGGCGTCATAGCGGTGGAATATTTATAATTTATTCAACCGAAGCTCTCACGGCGGTTTTTCAAGAGATGAGATTAAAAAGGATTCCATAAAAATGTTTGCAAAATTATTAACAAAATTATTAAATTATCAAAATATATGTTACGTAATTGAATAAGAAATACATATTTTAAATGTGAAAGATTATGTCCCTTAAACCAATCTTCTAATTTTAATAGGTAATTTTATTGTCATTTCAAATGAAACATTTTAAATGACCATGCATCTCAAAGAATGAAATGTGTCTTATTTATCTGTACGGACTATACGGATATGTGTTTCTGCAACGAAATTATCTGTTCGTTAGTTCTAATCGCGTTGGCTCCTAAGTAACTTTCTCTCTAGTACACGCGGTAGATATATGGTACTTTGACTGAGTTCCGCAGTAATTAATTAAGTGATACTTTGGAAGTGCAACGAAATCAATAATATAAAGAGGAAAGTTCTAGTGGTTATTCCGAAATATCTTACTTAGTTCAAGTTGTCAAGAGATAAAGTTTCTCATTCGTCCAAGTACGTATTTATTAAGAGTTTATACTCAATTTCTTTTTTCGAAGAATTATGGGTACTTTTTTTTAAAAAAAAGAATTATGCGCGCGCGTTCTGCAAGTCTAATCTATCAAACGGGAACGGTGGCGTGCAAAAAGCTCATTTACTTCAACGTACGCCGCGGATAAAAATTCATGCCATTTCTCGTTTCGTCTTAATGCGATGTAGTTACTATCGGGGAAACCCAAACCCGTCGGTAAAATTTATTCGCGATCATCGCCGGATGGATCGCCAGGTTCAATCTACGCTCGCACACGGAGCATTACACAAGCATGTAAACCGCATTCGCCCATCAAGGCGGACTCACGTTTGAGCTGGACGAAGGTGAGCTGATCGATGGCGCGGCGCAGCGGCTTGTCGTCCAGGGTGAGATCGAGCAACGGCAGACGAGCGATCTCCTGCACACCCTCAGCGCCGCCCCAGGAGCCGGCGGCTGTCGCTGCTCGGACCGACAGCATGCCGCCGATCTGCAGGAAGGCCGCGCTGTCGGTCTCCTTCAGTGCCTCGATGCAGAACGTGAGCAACGCCGTGGTCGCCTGTAAATGCGTGGCGCATCTCGCCACTTGGTCTCGCAACGAGCGTACTCTGGCCTCTCTGGTCTGTCGAGCAGCTTCGATCAACCGTGATTTTCTCGCCTGCAGAAGACTAACCAGGGTTGACACTCGATCCTCGACCTCCTCCTCGAGCGCCACGCATTCCTCCTGGGACGGACAATGAGATTGACCCATTTTTAATTATAAGATCGAAAAATATTTTGCTCTCTATTATTTATACATATAAAATCTTCTGTGCACGACAAAATTCTTTCTACTTGAAAATCGAATACTACTTGATATAGAAGAAATTATGATCCGTCATTATATATAGATATTTAATGATATCTATCATTATAAAGCTCATTTTATTTACATTTCTTTCACAAAATGGGAAAATTTGTAAGAATTTTTTAAAAAAATATAATGGCACTTTTTTCAGAATATATATTTTTGTAAAATTAAATTACTTTCACAAAACTAGTGTTAAACTATTTTTAAAAATATTGCTTATATGTAGATACAGATTTTTTTATTTTTTCGCACACATACATATATATACATATACGAATTTAAATGCTGCAGATACTGTACGAGAAATCCAATATCAAATTGATTAATACGCATCTCCATGCATAAAAAAAAGGAAAAAATAAAAAACTATTAAAAGAAATCTCATCTGTCGGCTTTTGATGTTTGGCTGTGATTGTAAGTTATCCGGATACCCTTTGTACATTCGAATTATCCCTTCAGCTATCAGAGTATGAATCCGTGCCGGTATCCTATCCCGTGGAGAGCTGAATGAATTAACGCCATATCTTTTCGCAATTTCATGGCATCGTATCGCGTTGACGCGTCCGTCGACACGAAATTTAAAACGGGCGGCAAAGGCGCGCATACTCACGTGTACTTTATCCGTCATTCCTTTGAGCCTTTGAATGAACTCCGTCGTCGAGCGGGCCCTCTCCGACAGCTGCTGCAGATTCTGCGACAGCTCCGTCTGTAACAGCAGAAATTCACGACACGTGAGGGAACGTGCGGTACTTCGAGAGGGATTCGGCGGACGTGATATGTGGACGTTTGTACAACTAAAGATACAACAAAAATAACTTGGGCTTTCTCACGAAAAAAATTTTAATGATAAAAAATATATAATACAAAAACCCATATTGTATTATAAATTAAATTATCAATAGGTATTGAAAAATATATATGTATTAATATATATTGTTGTATGTGTATTAAATATATATAAATGTAAAAAAATATATTTATTATATATATTAATTTATTATATACATTATAGCTTTTAAGTGTAAAATAGAGATTATGCACCTGTAAACTGTGCATTGGTAGATAGAGGTACTAGTGACTAATGAAGACGAATTATGTACAGTTCAAGCGTTCGATGTTGGATCGATATGTCACACTGGTTCCAATGGATAAACAGTTCCCGTATGTAGAGAGTTTGTACATTGAGCATACTATACATAGGCGTAGTCACGCTTTCGTGAACGAGCTCGTATTAAGTACATATCGTTGTTTGTTCAATAACGACATAAAGTGCTCTTTTTTTATTTTCTTGTGGAAAGAGGGAACGACGTTATTTCTTCTCGAGAAAATCTCGGAAACCAAACTCAAGATATTGTAGACAAACATATTTGATTTTAGCATTCTCTGATGTATTGAACAATATAAATAGGATTCGAGATATTATTTTCTATTTGAAAATAATAATAAAACTATTCTATTTTTAATATATATAAATTTGAATTATTTTTCAATATTTAAAGTAATTGATAAAAAAATCTTAAAAACGGGTACAAGCAAGAAGTTCTCAAATAAATTTCGTAAAAATAGCCATTTTGCGTCAGTTTTCACATTTTTTATCAATATTTTCCATCTTCATTTGTAAAATAGTTCAGTTATCTGCTGCCTCAACAAAGTCGAGCTCTTCTACATATTTATGTAAAATACTTTGTTCAAGATTAATAGCATTACGACGAACATCGGGGAACTTATAATCCGGCATGCATTTACAATTGCGATTTAATTTATCATTTTACAGTGAGCGAGAATGCGAAGCCGTCAGCGGGCATCGCCTCGCAATATCGCGAATCGTTCCCACAGTTCTCGTTTATCATTTTCCTCATTTCTCGACTTTCCTCGCCGGACAATACCTTCAGATCGATCGTGCGGACGGACGGTGCGCTTCGTCGAATTCACCGGAGACCAACGCGCGCGTCGTTGGCAGTTTCCATTTAACACGACAATGTGTGCTAGTCGAAATGGGATGCGATCACGTATGCAGTATGCACACGATACCGACGGCGTCGGCATTCATCAGGGAAGACGCGGATTTACTCGTGCAACTTCGCGATAAAGCCTCGACGGATTACGGGAAAATATCGGGCGATGCGCACCGCGTTCGACGTGAATGTCATCCATTTCCTGCATTCTTGACTAAACGATTAGTGGAGTCACACGAGAGAATCTGCCTAATCAGTATTTACATCTGTCGAGACTTATGGATCCATATATTTTTTTAATTATTTAATTTAATTTATTAATTTAACAATAATTTCGCATCGTCTTTATTAAGCTGATTAGATATGAACGTGTTTTGCTTTGGCGACTCTTTATTCGTTGGCGGAACGGACTTAAAACATTAATTTCCTCGGAGATGGGCCATGTGTTCTTGAATCCGTTTACAGGAAAACTCATTAGTTTTCTCACCTGCGGCATCGCGCTCAAAATATCGAATTATAGCGCCGACAAAAGTACCATGTCGACGGATTTTCCGTTCGGCCGTGCCGAAGCGCCGTATCCCTTTGTACATTTCTCTTCCTCCTGGTATCTCTTCCACGCCGAACGCGGGCGACGACGGTGTCTTTCCCTCGCGCTTTTGCGCGTATCCATTGGGCGCGACCGGCGAAATCTTATTAGCATGAAAAGAGCTCTCGGGGATTTCATCAGGGCGACGAGCTATCCGACCGTCTCCCCCCCGCAGCCGTAGGCGAAATGTTCCCTCGATCGATTATCCCGCGAACATCTCCGGAACTTCTCCGCCGGTTGTCAGTTGATCAACAAAACCCCGCAAGCCTCCGCAGTAAATTTAGATATGGTAAAATTATCGCAAAACGCGAGAAAGCAAAAGATGTATTATATTTCGATTGAAGTGTGTACAAAAATCAAATTGAAAATCGAAAACAAAATCATAAATTTCTGGTAATTATCCACAAAGTACATTTGCGACGGTAACATCAGAGGCTCATTATGTGCGCGATAATGGAGGAGAATTCAATACAAAATTAACAAGATGTCTAAAAGAACTGTGGTCTATATATAAATTACTCGGCTGAAATTTCTATAAATACAATGACTATATACAAGAGGGTTTCTTTAATGTTGATGTAGTAGCTCTTCTGCAAGTGCGCACACTAATTCCGCGACTCGCATTTCCTGTGTCGTAACTTTCAAGAATAATTTGTTTAAACTTCTCGTTCGACGAATCCAATGCGAAATGCGCCCCAGGAATTGTCTCAGTTGTGGCAAGCGCTCGACTTTCTCGACGACGTTAATTGGCCAAGAGTCGATCCACAAAGACTTCGTTAACATTGACCAGAGTCGCTCGTTATAATAATCATAAAAGTTGGAAAGAACGCCCAGGCGGAACCACGACCTTCTTCAGAATGTGCTAACATACATAATACCGAGACATCTATAATAATAATAAAATAAAAAAAAGAAATCAGCCTGAGTTTATCCGATTCGTAGAGATCACACCAGGGTGGAGACTTTCATCGCGATGAATGAAAGCTTCGTTAAAATCCTAACGAACAGAACGCGAAAGCTTATTAAATCTGGCCGATGCTTTTCAGCAAATGCTTTTCAGAAAACGTCGTATTTACAGGGCAAACGGTAACGAACGGGAAAAGGTGGAAAGACGTTGCCGGAAGGGCTCTCGTACCGATTAATCCCGGCGGGCGAGGCGTGCGAATGGTGCAACCGGCTCGAAAGAACATAAATTTAAAAAAAAGATAAAAAGAAAAGATTAAACTCTCGGTGACATTTCTATCGAGCGAACGGGGACCGATTAATCTTGCAATTATTCCGGCGGTCGCACCGACCCGTGATCGCCACCCGACCGCTTTCAATTTACATCGAAACGAGCGTGTCTCGCGAACGGCATGTACTGGAGAGATGACCCAAAAGCAGTCCGGCGCGATAATGGAATCGTGTCCTCCGCGAAGTTTCGAGCACCGCGCACGGCTCGGATTAATTTTCGATTAAGCTCTCGCCCGCGATCGTAATCAGTGGATTCGTTGGTCTTGAACACGCAAGCCTGCTTTCGCACCATTTTTCTCTGCTTGTCCTTTTAACATTTCGTTCAATTAATTAATATCAGAAATCATCCGCTTATAGCTATTAATATTACTTTACTGCTGAATTTTTGAAAATATGTTTAATGTTTAACAATACTCCACGCTATAAAAGTCGTGATGTCATCGAAAGATAAACCAGAAAATATAACGCAAATAATAATCCTACGTCCAAGCTTTTAATTCGCAACAAAACTATGAATTAAGGGGCTTGTCAGAGTTCATTATTGCTATAATAGCGAGTCAAAATGAATTTTTGCCCGCAAAAGTTCGCGGAAGTATCTCCGTTGCCTCGGGCGTTCTCCGCCGAGCCCTTTACCCACCCAGCGTACACACACATACACACATACACACACATACACGTACACGCACACGTCCACAGGTCCACGTGCGCGCACACGCGCACCGATACAAACGAAAAGTTTGCAATGGCGATTCGTGCCCGAGCGTAATTAAGTTACTCCTTTCGAGTTAACGTCGGCCGCGCCCGGTAATTTCCGCAGTTTTCAGCACAACTTTCCGCCAAGTTTGAGTCGCGCGCGAGGCGACCGCCGCCACCCGATAGAGAATGCCGCGGGATTGTTCCCGACATGCGGTCCCTTTAACGCCCCCGACCCTTTGTTATATTAATTACCGCAGTCACCGCGTTGTACACCTATAAAGCCGCGAGGGAGAGACCCCGTCGGATTCGCGGTAAGAGCGGCGCGCGATCTCGCTTTAATAATCGATCCTTAATACTTTCGCGCGGTTCACGCGTAATTCCATTAAAGTCCGCCAAGGTTCCTCAGTACTTCCGTTACTTTAGCCGTACCGCGATTGGAAGGAAGCGAGGGGAGAATCCGTGAAAATTTAGGTGTACTGAATCTAATTTAACAGCGTCGGATTGGGGCATTCTCTGTACGCGTTTGTTATATTAACCCTCCAGTCGTCGCGAGGGTTCTTTACAAGTCCGATATTTTAGTAAAATTTATTTTTTCGTAATAAAATACAATTTTTGCCGTTTGAATATTTTGAAAGTTTAAATATTAGATAATATTTCCAAAAGATATAAATTGATTTTTTTATATTGGAACATCTCAAAGTCCACGCAACGTTCATGTTGTCGTGAAAAATAACGCGACAAAAAGATTTAACATCGAAGTGTTTCGTTTATTCAATATGAGTAAGTATATTTATTCCATAACTATGCAATCAATATTTCTCTAAGAAATAATATTTACATTGAGAGTCGGATGCAATGTAAAGAATTCAATACCTATTCCATTTGCTGTCGTCACTTTTGCGTAGTAAAAATTCATCTTTTGAAGTCACGGCGGGAGGACGCTAATAAACAAATTTACGCGATGATATATTCCATTTTCCATGGCTTAAATTATTCGGCCGTCGTGTAATCCTGCGCGATACGGCCTCCCTACAGAGAATAACGTTTCGCGCAGAGTACTATGAATTTTCATGACTCTCCTTTGGCCGGGGGTTTAATACTAGGTTTTGCCAAATAGAGCCGGGCGCAAAAGCAAAAAGTCACCGATCGCCGGATGATCTCTATTCCGCGCGCGAAAAAGTGATCGCCCGGACGAGCCGCGCGGAAAGTCAATTCTCGTCGAAATAATGCACTTCTAGCGGGCAGGCTAGAGTACAATGACTGCACTCGTTAATTAAGGACGCCAATCAAACCGTACGACGGCGCGAGCATAATTACAAAAGTCGAGGATGCTTCGAAGCGACCCTCGGGGCGCTTTCACGCGGCGCAACGTATACCCAAAGCACCCTTGCACTTATTATGCTCGAGGGTCTCGCCATTGTTTCCAAGATCGATCGCGATCTGTTCAAAACACTCTCGGGATCTCCCAGCTATTGTAATGTAACGTATCACTTACTGTTTGCTACGACGGAATTAATAATATCGGATTTAGGTGAGCGCGAGTATTGTGCATTCCATTTGCCGTGCCTATACGTCGCGGCTGAATACATTAATAAAAAAAATCTCTATTTTTTTTATCTATAATAGCAAAATTAATTAAATCAAATTCACTCTTCTCGACAGAGTCAGATATTGAGGAATTATCCGTCAGAGTATGAAGTCAAAGTTGGTTAGTGCCGAAACGAAGTTACTATAAAACGGGAGTGCATTGCCCGACAAGTGCGCGCGATATTAAGTTAAAAAGTACCGGGTGCATTTTATCCCGGATATAGAGCGTTAATAGAGCATGCGGCGCGCGGGAGTATATATTTCGCCATTCCTGACTGCAGGCGCCGTTTCATCACGTGCACCAAGTCATTCGCCGAAATGGAAGCGGACGCCTGCTTTTATCACCGTTGTCC
>VBVR01002610.1:0-21541 GCA_011638315.1 Tetramorium parvispinum
CAGTGGTTATTACTGTAATATTGATGCCAATTATGATTGCTATTACATTATTTTATAGTACAACTTACTAAATGAAAATCTCGTTTTGGTTAATAACAACTATATTTTAAGTTGCATGGACCAAATTATGATTATGAGGACTTTAATAACATGTTAAACAAATAATCATTTATATCGTTTGAATAACTATAAAAGTGTGGTTGGGGTCCGAAAATAACTAAAAATTATAGTAATATTATAGTTACTGCAACTATTTTTTTCTCAGCATGGCTGAAGAAAACTCCATGTAGAAGTGTTTCATTTTATTACTTAGTTTTTTAATTTTTTTAATAAACTTTAATATCTTTTTTTATTTTAATTGCTCGTCTAGATCTAATCTTTCTCCCTTTAATTGCTAGGAAACACGAGCCTGCATATTTTGACAATTATTATTAGGATTTTATTTCGTGATTTTAAATATTAAAATAAATTTAAAATAAGATCCAACTAGGACATTCATAATCCAATTTTAGATTTATATAAATCGTCTTAAATATCATCTCGAAACGTTTATCGTTTGGACCAGATTTAAAATAAGGGATCTAAATATAATAGTATTCTCAGAATTCTCCCTCTTTTGATTTTCCCAAAATCGCCCGTACAACGTAAGGAAACTATATATACGCCGTGTTCCATCGAAATTTTAATCCTCTCTCCTTCGCTCACAGTTTAACTCTCAAAGTGCATCGGAAGGTGTTGTATGGATCGATATTATGCGACAGGTCCATTGTCGCAGCATGCGATGGCGTAGCTGCGACGTTTCGCCCGTGGCGCGTTAATCCGCTTAGGTACGTTAATTTCGTTGGGTTGTTTATTGACTAGGAGAGAGAGAGAGAGAGGGAGGGAGGAAGAGAGAACGCGAGATGCAGCGAAGCCGCCGCGTGTTGTGTTGAGGGACTGTGCGCGCGCGTTCGCATTTAGTAACTCCATTAACGCGTTAACAATCGGTGGTGGGACCGGCACGGGTTATCGCCGGGATCGCGCGCTCGTATAACCGGGCGCGCTCGCGTGTCCCGTGATAGCGCCCAGCAATCACGCTTCGTTCCGTTCGAGCGGTGATACGAAACGAACCGGCACGCAACGCGCGGAAAGACTCTCCCCCGTTCCATCGGACTCTCTCCACGCTCCACACGTGCAACGCGTGTTTTTCCTTTTTTATTCTTTCACATCTCTCCTCTCTCCAATTTTTTTCCCCTCGTCGCCGTTGACGGTCTCACGCGATCGCCCCCGATAGCCGATAGCCGAAACGATTTCTCCGCCGCCTCTCGGTCGTTCCGGTCTCTGTCTGATATCAGGTTGTACGCGCGATCTCTCCGATAACGTGCACCGAGATTTCGATGATCCGAATGCCATGATCCGAATAGCGCGGCACTTGAGAGAATTATTTCTTTTCTGTGAACTCTGTACGAAGGGAAGGATTTATTTTTTTATTAGCGAGAGGTATATACAGCGTTGGTACGTGAAAGCATTGGCGATGTGAGATGTATGGTATTGTGTATTGTTTCTGAAATGGCAATAATAATTTTAATGACAATTTTTCGTAACAATTTTTTTACGATAACTTTTTTTTACGACAATTTTTAAGATAACAAGTTTAATATAAAAATATCGAGACTGTAATGGTTTTTAAATATTTTAAATTGTGAAAATTTTCAAGAGTTTCATTGCAGAACTATTTCTATTTATTTGTAATGAATTGTAAAAATAATTTAACTTTTGTTTTTAATAATTTAATACATTGATATTGATATGTGTCGGATATCACATTTATCATATTTATTTGGGAAAGATTTAAAAATCACGAATGACAGAGCTGCGCTGAAAAAAAGATTGATTATAATAATCCATCTTGATAAAAGTTACCAACAACCTTGGTGAAATAGTTTCATCTAAACATATAGGTCATTATGACAAAATAATCTTATAAAAATGAAATGTTCATAATTGTCATCAAATGTTTTGTTATTATTATTATATTTATGATAATACTCACTAACAATAAATATTTCAAAAATTGCATTACTAAATACATTTTATAAGTTTAACTAGATTTTTTTTTCAGTGTGGAATTTCATGCATTCAAGGATAACAAAAAATGGCAAGTGATAATAATGCTTCCATTTTTGAACTGAATGCCTTTGGCAATAATAAAATTATTGCCAAAGTAAAAATATTTAGGAGTTTAATTTCAACAAAACTATTTCTGTTCATTCATAATGAAATTATAAAAATAATTAAATATGTTTTTTATTCAGTAATTTAATACATTAATATTGACATGTGTCAGATATCATATTTATCATATTTATTTAGTTTATAATAAATCTCCGCGGTGAAGTTGGTCGATGAAAACACTTTTGTTTCAGCTTTAAATTAAACTTGTCATTCTTCCATCCCTGACCGCGCGAAATTCTAGTCCTGTCACTCATTTTTAAATCTTTCTCTATTCGAAAACTATTATAGCATTGGCATTTTTGTATTTGACCTTTCGTCTTAAAATATTCCAAGGAATTTGTCATTGAAATTCTTTATCGCCAGTTTAGAAACATCTAATATAAAATATATTAATACTTTTTTCATTGTGTGTCAGTTTTCTATTTCATGCAAGTCAGATTATTTATCTCACAGACATCCCTGCGCAATAAATACGAACGAAATTTTTAGATCGTCAACGTTTAATCTTTATTTAAAACGACGTGGACTCGCAACATCGAAACCGGCAACGCTCTCGTGATTAATGGGTCCAATTTAGAAATGTGTCAGATCGTGATCGGGATCATAATTGCCACCTCATGTCAGATTTATGGAAACATAATAAGGATAAATCTAATCGTTTCATCCGCACCGTCGATACAAGCCGAAATGTCAGTCGTTTACATTGCATTTCATTGAATTAGTACGTAATATCTATATCGTTCGTTCGCGAAGCTCAACAATGACGTAACTTTATCATTATCACGGCAAATTAATTTTAGCCCACAAATATTTTGACCGAAATCAAATGCATATAGTATTTTGATATAGTAGCGCAGTGTTCGAAAATAACATTTGCGGCTACACGCGCAACTTCAGACGGCAAATACCGCAACCATAACGTTTCATGATGTTCGAGTAGCGTGAAACAGAAACTGAAAAGCCAGACAGGATATACCTGACCTAACCCTTTAGCGAGATAACCAAGCTCCGGCTGTGGTCAGTCACCCGTGGAGGTTACATGAACCTAATGTTACTCATTGTATCCATCACTAATCTGTTTCCGGAATATGTTCTCCCGCTCTCTTCGTTGAATAGATTTTCACAGTGTAAAATAATGAAGCGGGTCAATAATTAAGAAGATATTCTATTTTATTCATTTCGCTCTTAAGCAAATGATAATGAATTTGCTCTTAAGCAATTAATAATAAAATTGATAAACTCTAATACCTACATCTTTATTAGATAATAAAATATCTAATATTATTTAAATATATTGGGACAACCAAAATAAAAATTCCAATACACATCTGAGAAAAAATTATATCAAGATAGTATCGAATCATTGTTCCGATCCTTCTGTGTTTTTTTTCTGTAATTATTTCTTCAAAGACGTACTCCGAAATAAGCTTTTACCATATACAGATTACAGAAGAAGAAAAGCAAATCTACAACAATTGATCCATTGAGAAATGAAATGTATCAAGAAAAATAATAACGTGAAAGTGATCTCTCGGAAAATTATTACACGGCATTGGATTATCATGTAAAAATGTCATAATAGACAAATGATAGAGAACAGCAAGAGTACAAAAGAAAAATCTGTCTTTGAAAAGTTTCCGCGCGTGTATCGCGCGATCTACAGAAGCCAACATGTTTTCGTCCTTTTCCGTACCGTAGTTTTTCAAATGTGTCTTCAAGTATCGCACGAATATACACTGACGTACCCGCAGCATAGCGACATACTTCTTTCAATTGATGCACCCCGATGGTCCAGTGCACGTAAAAGGGATGAGAGAAAACGCTGACCTACATACATCATACAGACTGCCGCACTCTACACGGCAATAGAATCGACCTCCGCCGGTTGTTCTGTCGAAATTTCGACGACGTAAACTTTTCACGGTGGGCATGCCTTTCGTCCCGACCACTCATCGGGTCTCAAGAGTCGTCGGAACAAACTCTCCTCCTTAAATCACTATCGGATGAGACTACGATCGTTTTCAGGTTTTAGTCAGAAGAGAAGAAACAAGATCGCCTTTCAGCGTGCGGCTTCGCGTTTAATCCCAAAACGTACTTGCCAACCGAAAGGAATATAGACGACGAATATACAGGTACATTGAAAGAAAAGTACGCAGTATTTGGGACTATAATTGCATAATAAAATAATTATAGTCAAGAGTATCATTATTTTTTACACGAAGAAAAATGTTTTGCATTATGAACCAAAAGTTTTGTTGATATATACCTAAGAAAATTATTTAGTTGCTGTAAACAAATATGTTATTTGCTTATAGCTTGTTAAATCGTTTTGGTTTAGAGCACAAGCAGAGCTGTTTAGAGAACAAAACTGCTTTGTTCTCTAAAACAAAACGATTTAACAAGATATAAGCAAATAACATATTTATTTATAGCAACTGAACAATTTTCTTGGATATATATCAACAAAACTTTTGGTTCATGATGCAAAACATTTTTTCTCAGTGTATAGTAGTTCACGGAAAAAAAAATTCTGGTTAAAAACAAACGAATTAGAAAAAGCTTGTAGGCGTGATCAAATATTCTGGTTATTATAATAGGAATTCTGGTTATTATAAGTTATAAAGTATTGAGTTTTATTATAATAACCAGAATTTCTATTACAATAATCAGAATATTTGATTAATTCTACAAGATTTTCTGATTCGTCCGTTTTTAACCAGAATTTTTTTTTCAGTGTAATAGTGGTAATAATAACGGTAATAAAAAAATTGGTAATAATATAGTCATAGTGATGCCAATTGTAGTTATTATTACATTGTTTATTATTACATTGCTTTATAGTACAACTTACTAAATGATAATCCCGTTTTGATTAACAACAACCATATTATAAGTTGCACGGACCAAATTATGATTATGAGGACTTTAATAAAATGTTAAAAATCATAATATATATTGTTTGAATAGCTATAAATTATAGCGATATAGTAACTGATTATTCTTTCTCTCAGTGTATGCAATTCTGAAAAAAATAATCGTTATCAAAATATGACAAAAATATGTTACTTGACTTGGAGAAATTAAAAGTCGATAGGTCGCAAAATAAAAAAAAATTCCAATGCACACTCATCTGAGGAAAAATTCCCTCAAGATCGTGTCGAATCGTTGGTCGATCCTTCTGTGTTTTTTCCACGATTATCTCCACGGAGACGTAACTCGGAAATAAGTTGGGCTTTTATACAGATCACAGAGGAAGAAAAACAAATCCATAATAATTGGTCTATCGAGAAATTTCACATCAATCTAAAGTTTGAAGCCGATCGAAGTGCCTCAAGTGGTTTAATGCTTTCGGCCGGGAGCGATCTCTTCCGAATGCCTGGAAACATTGAAGCACTTGATTGTAGCCCAGAGCTGGCAATCATACTGCGGTGAAGTTTCACCACTTGAAATTTCCGAGCGTTTCTGTCCGGCTCGGCAGCGCGCTCCGCGAAAAGTCTGCAAATTAATATTATTATGTAAACATAATGCTATACCTGAAATTAGCATATTTACGTCGACGTAAACGCGACTTTGCAATTTCTCTTGCTATTTATCTTATTTAAAATAAGAAAAGAAGTATATACGTATATATATATATATATATATATATATATATTCAAGACGAATCGTATATATTATGCTAAATATTACAGCTGGCAAACAATTGGGTCAACACATTTCTCTCTATTTGCATATATATAAGTATAAAAGCTATAAAAACTTAATGTTATTGCTACGAAATATTTAACCTGTCGCTTCAAATCTACTGTAACACATCCGTTGAAATATATTTGCACTCTTTAAAATAATATTGCGAATCTAATTAGTAAAGTTATTCGTACGTCGCGGTAGAAATTAAGAACTGAAGAGTGCCAGTTTAAATAATTTCGATAAATTTACACGGTGAATTAAGAAGAGATATTTGATCGCATAATGAATAAAGGGAGAAGGAGCAATAAATTAAATTAAATTAAATTAAGATTCCAGAACTTTAATCTGCATACTTTATCGATTTATTTGTCATCGACATAAAAAGGCATAAATTTATTTCATCGCACGTAAACTGGTATCGCGCGGCATTTGTATGCCTCATACGTGGTAATTCAATAGAGACGCCGTGATTGGTCGGTTTATATCTTATGTTTTATGTATTCTCTTTCTACAATGATCTTAAAGCATCAACAGAGGAAGGAAGCAGGCAGCCCCGTCTGAGGTGAATGCGGCCGGGTCTGCCGCATTCCCCCGGAGGTCGGGATCGTATTTCCGGCTCTCACAATTTTACTATTTATGCAATATCGTGCTCGGTCCCACCGGGTCGCAAGATAGGTCGTAGCGTTTCAGCAGGGGCGAAGTTACTAAGTACCGCTAAAACCAGTTCTCCACAGACTCCGTTTCGCGAACTCTCTCGTTTGGTAAACAATGGCGATTGTAATTGCGAGAAATACGAGAACGACTTGCAGGAAAATATTAATTATTTTTTTTCTTCATTTTGCGTATATAGCTATAAATTATGTATTTTATGAAAAATAATAATTATTTTAATTTTCCATATTTCCAAGAGACGAGATCAGAGAGAGAGAGACCGGTTTATCATTTCTCTTCCATTTGTGCACTCCTGCGTGTTTTTGCGTTGAAAAAGTATTATAACAATTTTGCACACTGGGGGTTTGACAATAAAAGTTCTTTGATGAAATTTGTTTATGTTAAAAATATCAGCGTAGTTAGAGGAAAACTCGTTATCTAAGAAAAACGTGAAATTTCTATCCCCGTTTGACGTCATATTAAAAACAAGATGCAGCAAGAATCTCATCTGGTGCAGACAGATTGAACATTTTTCTTGAAATGTTTACACAACACATGATTTCATAATGCTCTAACGTTTAATTAAATTAGGTCCTGCGATCAAATTTACTGTACACGTGTAGAACTGATGTAAAAAAAAAATATTTTACTTCGAAAATTTTTCGCAGTCATATAAAGTTAAACACGTTTCCATTTCACATGATATAATATAACGGTCGTTCATCTTTTTCGCTTTATTTACACAAAACGTCAATATATCAAACAGGATTATTTTAACATGACATATTCATGACTGTAACGAATCTTTTTCATTTTACATGCAATATACTGCAAATCGCTGTTATTATTATTTACATAAGAGCAACGTTTTTGTTACCATTATCATTTTATTATGACTTTTTTTATATCTGTGGAAATAATTATTTCGCAATGGCCCATCGAGGGCCATTAATAAGCGCCCGACGCATTATTTTCAGTCTCATTCCGATCGGTTATGTTAATTCAATTTATGTGAACGCAAATATATGTGCTGGAGCTCGACATTTTTTTTTAACAATATTTATTTCAATTAAAATTCAATATATGTCTCTCATATCGCGTTATGAATATGTCTGTCAAATTAAATAGATTATTCATTTGACATTTTAATTTGCTAAATTAAAGTAATTTCCGTATTAAGGCGAAATTTATTTACACGAGAGACGCGAAATTTCTCATATCTCTCGCTGTAGATCTCATCTATTTTCCATTTCTCACTGTGAAAATAATTAAATAGGTTTTTGAATATTTATTAATATTTTCATCTGACTGTCAATTAATATTTGTGTTTTCAGATATCGTGGATCCGGCGGCGTGACTTTCACGTTTTAACAAGCTCCATGTTCACATACACGAACGACGAGCGATTTCAAGTACTGCATCCCGAGGGCTCGGACGATTGGACCCTTCAAATAAAATACGTCCAAGAAAGAGACAACGGGACGTACGAGTGTCAGGTAACGTAACCCATAACAATCTTGTTAATTAATTCCAAATGTAATTTAACAAGTATTTCTCAATTTTTAGTATATCACCCCGTGATATACTATTTTCAGTTGCCTGCTTATTATCTACTGTTTCTTCTTCTTTTCTTTTTCTTGAGGAATGAAACTAATGAATCGGTTCGTTTATATCTACGCTGATTAGGTCAGTGCACCGTTTGTGGCCACCTTAACGCCATTTTTGGCCAGTATTTAAATTTGTCATAAAACCGATTATACATGCATTCAGCAAGTGAGTGTGATCAGCAGAAATACTGTAAAAACAAAATTCATCTACTATTATAGGGTCAACAAGAAGCATCAACTAAATAAAACTGTCGAAGTGGCCAGAAATGAAGCAGTGGCCACAAACGGTGCACTGACCCTATATGATTTTTTTACCAGTTTATCGTTGCTAATAATATTCTCCATTGAACTTGCAATCGAGACACATCTTTCTAATAGAGCGTGCAAATTAGTATCTTCGAATGCATATTTCTATCTTCGGATGTATCGGAAATCGGATGTATATTTCAATAGCATTCTACATGAAAGTACGAGCGCATATCATTGAGTGATATATGCCGGGTATATAGCGCGGGAGTAATAAATCCTTCTATTAATAATTCCAAACATCGCTAATTATGCACACCGCAACGTATGCGTCATCAATTTGGTATTCGTCGATGTATACTCGATATATACTCTAATGTCGTAAAATATTTATTATTGCAAAACATTATGCTCTTTTTATTCCTTCTTTTAGTTGCCGACATTTACTATTAGTAAACTTTAATTAATAATTAAAGGAGACACTTAGGGAAAAAATAGTTACTTTTGGTCTCGATTTTATAATATTTCTAACGATAATTAACATAATGATGCATATAATTAAGTTAATCATATTTCGTGTTAAAAATATTATAAAATTACACAGGCCCACAAAAAAAGTAGGTTGTGTTAGAGATCTGACTAAGCTATTCCCACGTATTTTGGGCCGCTGAAAATTAATATGAAGTCGGAATTGCTCCGTCACCCTCCAGTTTTCTTAAACGATCGTCTTTAATATTTTTTTTAATTAACAATGGTGGCTCAGAAGTCGATCGAACACATCCACATCATTTCGAGACAGTTGTCATCGTCTCAGACATTCGCCGAGGCAGCAGGATTGAGGAGGTCGAAGTATCCAAAATTTTGTGACAAGTATGTTTCCAAAAAAAGAATGAGATCACAATAAGTGACATTTCAATAAAATTAAATTCCAAGAGGATTTTCAAGTTATTGAATTTATTATAGTGTTTATGATGTTTCGAAGTTAATATGTCTCCCCTGCGTCTCAGGGTTACCAGGTTATAGGTCTTAGGGTAATTTTCCACTAATTTTTTTTAACAGTTTTTTTGAAGTTTAAAAAACTGCAGGACGATGGAGTAATAATTTCGACTTCATATTCGTTTTCAGCGGTCCAAAATACGTAGGAATTGCTTAGTCAGAGCCCCAGCACAACCTACTTTTTTTGTGGGCCTGTGTTATGGTTAAGGCTAACTAAAAGTAACTATATTTTTCTCTCACATCAATGTAGGTGAAAAGAGATGATGTTTGCGAATTGTAAAATCTCCACTGAAAGAAAATTTTGGTTAAAAACGGACGAAATCAGAAAATCTTGTATGATTGATCAAATATTCTGGTTATTGTAATAGAAATTCTGGTTATTATAATGGAACTCAATGCTTTATAACTTATAATAACTAGAATTCCTATCATAATAACCAGAATATTTGATCAATCCTACAAGATTTTTCTGATTCGTCCGTTTTCAATTAGAATCTTTTTCAGTGAATCATTATTATATTTCATTAATTCCTTTAGCTTTTCGTCTTCAACTAATCTTAACACCAATTATCTAATTTATCTTCACGAGTAAAACATTGAAATACGAGCAATTTAACATAAATTTGTTACTACAAGTTACAAAGTATTGAGTTCTATTATAATAACCAGAATATTTGATCAATCCTGCAAGACTTTTCTGATTCGTCCATCTTTAACCAGAATCTTTTCTCAGTGTCATTAACATGCAAAATACCCGACTCTCAAATTGGACCAGGGAGAAGTTTCGCAAAAAATGCTACAAAAAATCACTTTACGGATAGAAAATGATTTCGATATCCGGTTAATAGCTCCGTAATTACAGAATTAATCCGACGCCGAGGACTTTTTTCGTCGCGTCCGTAGGAGATATAATTAAGTACGACGGTCGCTGACACTAACACGTAAATCCGCGTGACGTGAGCAGTACGGATAAACCGTTCTTGCTGCATATTCATATATTTTTCCGGCTAATGGAACGGCAAACACACGGGGGTCCGCGGACAAGTACGTGGCGCGGCGCGGCGCGGCGCGAAAGAAATCGGACAGCGTGAATAACGAGACGCGACGCCCGCTTACGTTCGCCGCTCGAATGAACTCCCCGAAAACCCGCGGCAGACTCTGACCTTTCCCGAAGTTTCTCCGAGTGAAGGCTCAAGTTTGGGTTGGCGAAGCGGGGGAGAAGGGGGGGGTGTCTCTTATGTTAATTTCGGGGTGGGAATACAGAATGTAGCCGCGAAACTTTTTCCGATGAACTTCGGGAACTTTTGTTTCCGCATTGCTCGTTTCTCGCTTCGAGGGACACCTTCGGTTCATTGGCGTAGTCGGCTTTATGGGACTTTAATCATCGGCAAATATAGTCGCAGGCAGCTTCCTTTGAGCTCTGCGTATGTATTTTTTTGCGCAATATCAGCTAAAAGAGTCGCGGAATCGAATCATCGAATTCCCAATCACAAGGCTCGTAAAATCGGAATTCGTTTAAGCACGTAAAACGAAATAAAATATCTGCGATAATAGATACAGATATTATATTTAATACATTGGGAAGAAATGGAATGATACATAAAATGATTAACGACACAAAATCCATTTATTACGAAATAACGAATACGGTATAATTAAACGATATACAATAATGGAAATTAATAAGTATTCAACGTACAACGTAATATTAAAAGCCGATTACGTCATTGAAATTTAGATTGTACCTTTAGACAATAATATAATAATTATAACGAAGCTAATGGTTGTCGGACAATAGATCGATGCTAGTTATACTTACAATTCATAATGAATTAACCAAAAATAATATCGAATAATTTAAATTATTGTGTACGGCACTTTTATCCGTACTCAAAAGTGCCTTATGGATTATTTAAAAAATTTTCTCGCCGAAATAATCCAGAGAATCAATTTTACATTGTCCTTTTAATTATGACGCGTCATTCGAATAATGCAGCAATTCGAGCGATTAATCGGACACGCGAACTGATCTTGAAAATAAATGATTGACCGTGTTTACCAGCTACTGCTGAATGGCGCATCGCTGCAACCCATCCAGTTGAACCGCAGAAAGAGACAAGAGGCGGATGCGGTTGTACAGCCGCAACTCTCAACACCTCATTATGCAGCGGGGTCATCGAGCGTTGGAGAGATCACTCTATCGCGAGGTCAATAATATGTAGGTGTCTTCCCCGCGAACGTGTATATTGTAACGCTGAGCAGATGAATATCGCCCGCGCAGTATATCCAAACTGCAGGCCGTCGTTGCGGCTTCTAATTAAAAGTCATGGGGCAGATACGATTATACGTCCGAAGCGATCGCTTGTCCGGCAATGACGAGCCGCACCGCCGGATAACAGATTATTCGTTAATCTTAGCGTGTAACAATCCGATCCGCGTATTAGTTACATCGTGCACTGAATTGCAGACTTCTTCATTTCTCAATGCAGCGCTGAAAAATCAGAAAATCTTGTAGGATTGAGCAAATATTCTGGTTATTATAATTGAAATTCTGGTTGTTATAATAGAACTCAATACTTCATAACAGTTGTAGTAACTAGAATATTTGATCAATTCTACAAGATTTTTCTGATTCGTCCGTTTTTTTAACCAGAATTTTTTTTTCAGTGCGCGTAATGTGTTGTTGAAGATAAAAATAATTATTCAAAACAACGCAAAAATGTATTATGCATAATTCTACAATATAGATTAAGATTGCCATAATGTTCAAAATTTACACGAGTATATCAGAATTTAAATTTTGTACACTGAAAAAAAATTCTGATAAAAATGGACGTATCTGAAAATCTTGTAGGCATGATCAAATATTCTGGTTATTATGATAGAACTCAATACTTTGTAACTTATAGTAACCAGAATTCCTGTTATAATAACTAGAATATTTGATCACGCCTACAAGATTTTCTGATTCGTCCGTTTTCAATCAGAATTTTTTTTCAGTGCGCGCAATGTGTTGTTGAAAATAAAAATAATTATTCACAGTAACGCAAAAATTTATTACGCAAAATTCTACATTATAGATTAAGATTGCCATAATGTTCAAAATTTACACAGAGTCGGAATTTAAATTTTGCACGAGTAAAATAAAATTGTGTATGCACTGAAAAAAAATTCTAGGTAATATTCTTATAAGATGCATTTAGTAATGCAATTTTTGAAATATTTAGTTAGTATTATTAAATATAATTATAATAACAAAACATTTGATGACAATTATGAACATTTCATTTTTTATAACATTATTTTGTCCTAACGACCTACATGTTTAGTTGAAACTACATATTTCACCGAGGTTGTTGGTAACTTTTATCAAGATTGAATTATTATAGCCAATCCTTTTTTTCACCGTGTGCACGTGTGATAAGAGAAATGCAAATTATACCGGATTAAGATAATTGCTTTTTGAAGTTTGTGCTTGAATATGAAGTTTATCGCGGCTACGGAACTTCGATAGTTTGGTTACCGACAGTCATGCTTTCAATGGGACGTGCACTTTTGGAAGTGATCCTTACTTCTACTACGAACATGATCGAATTATTGCCATTTCTTCCATTCTTTCTTTTATAGATCTCGATTGCGCTCTCGTTTGATAGTAATCGACCTCGAATAATTTTTTTCAAGATATAAATTAAGATGACGCTGCGCGACAGAAAGCGTCACAGAAAAAGTCTGTCGTAAGTTCTCCCATGTTTACTATTGCCGCAGTAAACATTTTAACGCGAAAAAGCGGCGAGTGTAGCTATCGCAAGCAACAGATATAGTGCGGTGACCGTTTTATTGCAAGCGTCGTCGCGATTAAATGTAATTGAAGATGGAGCGATGGAAAGCTTTAGAAGTAATCGAAACCTTGCTGCAGTAATGTCTGAGCGGTAAAAATAAAAGAACAGATAATGTACGTCTTATATATGAAAATATATATATGTACTTGTGTGTGTACAAAGGATAGATGAAGTATTTTTACGAAAACCTTTTTGAAATAAAAACTGTAATAATTAATTTTATTTTAGGAAATATTTTCATATTTTATCATTCATACATAAAATGTATAACGGGTGAATATAAAGATTTTTTCCATTTTTTTAAATGAAATTTTATTTAATTGAAATTTAAAGCGCTCATCTTTTTCATTGACAAGTCAGTCGGCGTATAAAGAATAAATTGTTCGTGTAAAAATTACATTTGGTCTAATTTAGACAATAAGACAGATTGTGAAAATATAATTAAAATTTTATTGTAGTTTACGTACAATAATTATATACGAAAATACATAAGAATTTGAATTTTAATTATTTTTATTCCTAATTTATGCAACTATATTATTTGATTACTTCCATCCCAGCAAACACAGATCATTACGATTACAGTTATACTGTAGCAACGTTACAACATTGCAGCAACACCATAATTTTGCAGTTTTGCAATATTGTCATAACGTTAATGCAATATATTGCGTTTGCTGGGACTATATTAATGGATCTCATGTAACAAATAGGGATGTGCGATTTTGAAAAAAAAAAAACCAATATAAAGAGTATTGATAAAAATGAAAAAAATTAATACTAAGTAATCGATTATTATTAAAAAAATCGAAGAATCAATATATCGATTTTATTACTTTTTCAATAGTTAAATACTTTTATAACATTTTTTTATATTAATATCTTTATAAAATTTGAAAAAATCAACTTTTTACCATAAAATTTATTTTATTGATTACTAATAAACAATTTTTAATGTTTTAGAACATATTTTTAATTTTTGTTTGCAAGCTTATATCATATAAGATAATGGATAGACTTTCGATATTCACAAAAAAAATCGAATATTGATATATCGGATCTTCAAAATATCAGTAGTTAATAATCGATTAATCGACAAAAAATATTGGACGTTTCGATTAATTGGTCAACATTGCACATCCCTGGTAACAAAATTAAAATATAATTAAAGTATTCGGAAATTGCTGCTCTCATAAACTTTGACGCTTCTCTGCAGCTTTCATTCTCATTCCAAAGACACAGATTTTCCCGAAGAGACGCTAGATATTTTAACTTCAAGTCAGCCGCATTTTTATGTTTAATGATTGAGTATAATAAAGAGCCGTTTTGCTAATCTTTGGCCAGAACCGTTAAAAAAATCCAAGACAATAGTGCAACGCGCTTCGGGCGTTTCCGTTGCAATTACTCGGAGCGTGCGGGCCAAAAGTGGCAGCGCGGCATTAAATGCCGGACTTAATTACACGTCCGGCCCCTACGACGAGCACAAAAAGAAATTAATTAAGGCAAACCTTGAGTTGTTACGTAGTACGTAAGTCAAGGTACTTAACTTTTTACGCGTCTTCGAAGGAGTAATGGAAAGCTCGTTTCGCGCTTATCGCAAGCTCTGTCGTAGCCGCAGCTGGGCTACGGACCGGGATTGGTTGTACACTTACAGAGAGAAAGTGGGTCGCCCGTGAGAAACACACAGCGGCGAGAGAGGGAAGTCCCTTCGGCGCTGAAGATAAGTACTTTCTCGCCTTGGCTCCGTGTTGAAGCAAACGCAGCCGCGATCGTGGGTGGCTCGTTAAGCTTCTGGACCAAGTTTCTGCCCGCGCTGCGAAACGCTCGGGCTAAAACCGAGATTCTGATACTCCTTGATGGAGGTCAAATTTGGCAGTTAATCTCGGCCGAAGCCCGGGGATTTATGTCCGACGATACGCGCCCGGGCGCGATATCTTACTTTGATATCGGGATTAAAATACGAGCGCCCGCCGCGACATTTCATTAATCCGCGAAATTACATCGATCGTATTAATTACGTAATAATTTTGACGTCCTGTAAGCTCTTTCTACGAACATTCATTGCAACTTGTTTAATTATTGCTTGTTACGATTTCATTTTAAAATGTACATTTCGCTGCTCTCTAAAAATTGTATGAATCAGTGTATAATCACTAATTGCACTGTCCAACACCATTTTCGTAACATAAATGTGAATAATCATTGTCGACGTATTTTTGCCTGCTGAACGCGAATCCGTTATCCAAATTTGGCTAACGTGTCACAATTTTGAAAAAAAAATGGCATCAAAGTAGCCAAAAATGACGATTTCGGGGGTTTTCATGATTATAGCGCCTGCGCGACATTTCATTAATCCGCGAAATTACATCGATCGTATTAATTACGTAATAATTTTGACGTCCTGTAAGCTCTTCCTACGAACATTCATTGCAACTTGTTTAATTATTGTTTGTACGATTTCACTTTAAAATGTACATATCGCTGCTCTCTAAAAATGTATGAATCAGTGTATAATCACTAATTGCACTGCCCAACACCATTTTCGTAACATAAATGTCGAATAGTCATTGTCAACGTATTTTTGCCTGCCCAACACGAATCCGTCATCCAAAATTGGCTAACGCGTCACAATTTAAAAAGAAAAATGGCATCATACTAGCCAAAAATTATCACTTCTACGGATGTTGGAGACCGGACGATTTCTCAGCATTTTCTTGGTTTTCGTTCGTGGGACCTGTACGAATTTCCTCTGTTGCAAGAAACGACGTGGGCCGTGAAAGCGTCAACGCAGTTGGAAAAACCGCGAAGCGTGATCTTCGCGTTGCAGACCGATCGAAGAAACATTCCGAAGAAAACGCGTCGAAATTCGACAATTGCAATCTCTCCAATATAAAACTGTATCCAAATTCAGAGTTTTATTCTTACGATGATATGAATGTAGATTTCAAAAATAAAAAAAGTCGCTATGCTGCATTTAATATTGTTGTCAATTCTTCATTAATTTCCTCGATCGTCTTACTGGATTCTTTTATTCGTTCTGCGACACTTTTCCTTAACAAAAAGTATTTATTTTTCACAGTGTTAGATATAACTAATTTGTCTTCTCAATTATACTTACAAATCCCTCTGTATGTGATCCTCCTTGTTCAACGTACTCCCAATTTTAATGATTCTCGGAGAGAGCTGACCGATCTCGCGTACGATCGAATGAATCAATGTCATCTTCGCAGACATAATGTCGATGGACTCCGAAAACGCCTTCGTTTGGTTCCTTATTTGGTCGATATCCGCAATAAGTTCCAGGATATAGTCCATGTTTTTTTCGCTCTTCTTAATTCCTTCACCTCTTTATTATTTGACCGCACGCGCGCAGCCTGTCACGATAAACCGCACACGCACAGCCTATCACGATAAATGACGATCCTCAAAACTAATCCCCGACCCCACCGAGAAGCTCGCGAGCAATAACGTTTTCTTCTCCCCGCCCCAGCAAGGATACGTACGCCACAAAGAGACAACACCTCCTTCTCATTCACGTCTCTACGAACGATGACGTTTTTTTAATCGCAGGCAAATCATACACGGAAAGAATTTTTCGTTATATTTTACCGTAAAATTTTAACATGTTTGGTGATAAGAGTGGGATAACTAGAAAACTATATAAAAATAAAAAAAACCTAAACATTACCGAAAATGGTAGGAATTTGTGAAAAATACAACAGAAATTTTATAAACTACATAATAAAAATTACCAAGCAGATTGTAGTATTAATCAAATAGATTTTATTGTGGTAGACATGAATAAATCAGAGAGAAATTATAAAAATCTTCCAAATTTTAGTTATCCCACGATTGCCACGATTTTGAGGCTAAATTTTAAGAGAAAATTCTCTCCGTGTAGTAACGTGTCTCAATTGACAAAACAAATATTACGAAACAGGAAGAGCATCAGACGGCGAGAGATCGATCCATCGGGAACAAACTCGAGACAATAATGAATCAAAATCACGTATATGTCGCGTGAGAATTAGTCGAGGTCACACGCCCTTTTTTCTATTACGATAAAAAGAGGAGAATATAAATCGCGAGGAGTCGAGCGCGGACGAGCGGCCGGAAAGCGACGTTATCGTCGTCCTTCAGTTAGCTGCGATTTAATGTTAATATTAAAAATAATATTCACGCGTAATATTCTCTCGCGCGCATCTCGAGAAAATCGAGAGAGAGAGAGAGAGAGAGAAATGATGAATCACGAGTACGAGACGTCTCGATCGTCGTCGCCGCTGCGCCGCCGAAAACGCGGCCGCAACCACGACGCTTATCCAAGGTTACGCGTCTTATTGTTCTCGATACGTCGAGAATTTAATAAATTTAACAAATTTAATAAAGACGGACAAAGATAAATGTTAGAATAACAGGAAGTGTGTCAAGACGGCGAGAGATCGGACCGTGACGGATAAACGAACCGTGGGAGTCAAACGGCGGGACAAAAAATTGGGAAAAAATATTCACAATAAAAGACACAGGAAGAGTATGCAAATGCGATCTCCCCCACGATTCAGAAAAAAAAACGACCGTGAGACGCGGACAGCGACATCGATCGCGATTCGGTTCATCCTTTTTGTAATTTTTACACCGCGACATCTCTATCGCCGACGAACGACAACTACACGTGTTGTCACGTCGCATACGGGGTACCATGAGAAACGCGGAGCAGAAGCGTCGTTGTCATCGTCGTTGTCGTCGCCCCGCCATAATTATCTCTCTTGCGCTCTCTTACACATTTTTTTTCGCGCGCGCAATCGTACGATCGCGCGAAAATGCATTTTGTTTCGTTTCGATATAATTTTTCATTGTCGAGATATTTCGAGTTTCGTGTAACAATCAGACTACACACGGAGCAGCATGTTTACGGCAGTAAAGGATGCATTAGCGATGCACCTATTATATTATTTAAGTCTAAAAGCATTTATTCTACACATAATGCAGTATTAAGATAGAATAAAATGTCTTTTGCAAAAATCTTTCATGTATTGGAAAAAGAGCTATTTTCAAATTTATTATATTTCGAAAAAGAAAAATTATATCGATACGAAACGAATTCATTTTAAAGTTAAAAGTTAATACTTTCGAATGGCATGAACAAAAATTGAAAAAAAAAATTAATACCGGCGCTATAACGTCATGGAAATCCTTGAAATCGTCATTTTTGGTCACTTTGACGCCATTTTTCTCAAAATTGTGATGTAATAATCAAATGTGGATAACGGATTTGTGTTCAGCAGGCAAAAATACGTTGAAAATGACTATTCGCACTTGTGTTACAAAAAAAATGTCATATTTTGTCGAACAGTGTTATCAGTGTATAACTAGTACATCAAATAATAATAAGTATACTACTGGTAATTAATGGCTAGTCACTGAATTATTTAGTGAAGTTTAGTTGTTGACTGCTTGATGCAGTAGAATTATCGTGGTGCTCAATCACGCAGCGTCACGCGCGACAATAATCACTGTTTCAGTGCAAAATGAATACACCGACAAAATCAGTCAAATTCCACCAATTCATTTTTAGAAAGTACCGTACGGTGATAATTGATAATTAAAGAATAATGCAATCAAATTGGAATAATAGCGTTACCTGGAAGCATTAATCTACATTAACAAGAAAATCTATAAATAGTAAAAGTACCATAGGATGTTTCAATATTTTTTTCCGAAAGGTAATTACGGTAATCATCCATAATTCAGTTAATGCACTACTTCGAAGTTAGATCAGACCATTCAATCTCGAGCTATCTACGCATCCTTAATTTCGCATCCTTAATGCCATTTCAACACGCGCTAATGCAAAGCCATCATAATTGTGGGCTTCTTGCAACGGTTGGGCGAGGACTGGCGAAAGTAGGACGGTTAGTCCTCTAAAAAAAAGGGCTCATTATTAAGCTTTCAATGCAATTTGCCGCGGTAGCTCATTCGACGAGACTTGTATCCGATATTTATAATATCTGTAAGAAATAATCCACTGGCTGGCTTCACCCCTGGGTCCGACGACGGTGAATCGCGGCGCACGAGAGATACACGAGTGCTTCTTGCGTTAAGCGAAAATTAACGCTTCGACTAACGTGCTGAGTTTAATTGAGCTCGAACCATTGTTGCATATTTTCGCAGCCGGAACTTTCGGGCGCGCACGGACAACACACGTGCGGGCACGTGTGCGGACCGCTACGTGCTAGAAATTTACAATACGACGAGTACAGCCGCGGGGCTCTCTCTCTCATGTTCAAACGGCCGAGTACACGCATAATAATTTGGCTAATAAAGTGGGAGCGCTGTGGAACGTAAAGAAGCTCTACATATTCAAAAAGGGCGGAAAGAAAGAAAAATGACGAATATATTCCGCGAAAATGTGGTGCGCGCCGCTGATTATTTGTAGTTTAATTTTCATTATCCGACTCGCGCGCGAAATAATGATTCGGCCGTTAATTATCTCGCGTCTCCTTATTGCATTTTTTTTAATATTTTAACATTTCCAAAGTTGTAAACTATTGAGATTTTTGTAAGAATTTCTGTGAATAACGTATTTACATTTTATATAAATCGCACGACGTTGTTCGTCATTTAACTTAATGAATTTTTGTCTCGGCAGAATTTTGCAATCGAAAGTTTGCTGCAAAAAAAACAAAGCTGCATATTTAAATGATGTGACGAAGGATCCAAATGCAATTAAGGATATCAAAAACACAACACTGTCAATCGACGGGAGTGATATTTAACAAGGTTCGAATACTGATCTCTATGTCAATAGAAGTGTGCAATCAAACCGAGCACGCTTATAAATTCCGTCCATATGCGAATATTGCAAAAGAATAATCGAAATGCATGCGTTTCGGTGAATATAGGATAAAAAAAGTATGACGGCGAAAAAATTTAAAAATTGAACGCCCCCCCTCTCCCCCTCCCCCTCGTTCGCCCTTTTCCCTCTACTGGGTTTTTTTTTCGGGAGAGAGAAATAGTTTGTTCGATTTATTTTACAATTTATAGACAAAAAACCATTGTCAAATTCTAACCTGTAAAACAATTTATCGGGTTACATAACTCATTTTTATGAATAAATCATTAGTCGCAAAAATCCGATTTGTTTATAACGTTACGCACCAATAGGTCAATTTTTATAACTTGTTAATATGCAACGAGTCAACAAGTCAATTTTTTTTCTTATTTTTAAGATATCCCCTTCTCTTTAATTAATTATTTTATTAATTTAATTAAATTATTTAAACAGTCTTAACGAAGAAAACTTTACGTACATCTTTTAATAATAAATAAACTTAATAATATCTTACTGAAACTTACCTATCTAAAGTTTATGCCAGATGTTTCGAGTGTTTAAACACGTTGAAAAAAAAATACTGCGACGGGTTAAAGATATATATTATTAATTTAGATGTTCTCAGACGCACGAGCCTTCACACAACTTCTAGCACTGTTTTATACGACGACACTCAATCAAACACGAATACCGCGTCCGCAGCTGGCGTTACTTATTTACGGCGAAGCGATACTAACCCGCGACCGGGGTTGTAAAACTGGGGCGTTCACGTTTTGTAGATCCCATCAGCATTCGAGGCGTGTAACAGAGAGCGGCGGGCGAAATAAATCTATATTTCTCCGTACGCGGCGTGTAACGGCCGGTGGACCGTATCACCGTCGAGAGGCAGAGAGAGAGAGAGAGAGAGAGAAAAAAAAGAATTCTGATCGCACTTTCGATCGAGAGAGGACTTCCGAGATTATCGTCAAAGCGCGACGCCAATTTTTACAGTTCGCCGAGACAGAAAATTCACGTGCAGCGTCAGCTGGAGCACAAATGACATAACTACGCGCAGCGCGCCACGCAAGTCGCGATTCCGCCGGAATCGGAAACGGGCGTTACGAAATCCGCGTTACGATAGGCGGGAAGTCAGCTGGGAAATATGGTACGTCGGATAGAAATTAACGGATGAGTATCATCTCTGCACTCGCAAACATGATTCGTCGTCTGCCGCTGTTGACGAGGAGACGAGATTGGGGAAAAGGATTGCGAGGCGGCACGGGGAATTTCGCCGATTTTATTCTGCGATGCTCTTCTCAATCGTCGCGTAAATAACACAGGACCACAAAAAAAATTCGGAAATTAAGGGGATCCTAAACTGACGCTCGAACTTGATCGAGGTCGATAATATAGATCGGAATCCTAAGCTATAATGTTATAAATTATCAAATTGGCTTTACAGAATACAAAATCCTTTTGCAGGATTAAAA
>VBVR01002611.1:0-21540 GCA_011638315.1 Tetramorium parvispinum
AACGATATATAGTATTTATATTCTCTCTCTCTCTCTCTCTCTCTCTCTCTCTCTCTCCCCTCTTTTTATTTTGGTTCATAGTTTATTCCTTGTAACTCTCTAATAAATTACAAATAATAAGTCAGAAAGAGAAGAAGTTATATTGCAAAATTACATAATGCCTTAATCAAAGACTATTGCTCGTAATAATACTTGTAATACGAAATAATAGACAGCAAGTAGAAATAATATGATATAATAACATCTGATAAGAATAATTACATATAAGCGTCACTCATCGCATAAAGTATTCTTTTCATATTGTAATCAAGTGGTTCAAAGTCCTAAATGTTATTTGCAAAGGAAAATACGCAGATCGGAAAAATCCAGAAACCACAATAGACGTTTCCTTCCTCGTGTGGAGATATATTTATTCCTTATTCTTCAAAACTAATCCATATATCTTAACAAACAAGAATTATAAATACAATATCTCTTATATCTGCACTAAGATTTATAACAAATTTTTTATTGGTTATACATTTCAACTTCTTATTTCTAACGGATGTCATAAATTTAATCACTTCTTTATAGAGTATAATGTGACTTTTTTAATGACATGAAATATATAAGAAATTCTTTGTTCTATAAAAATGTTAATTTAAACATGTAATAACCAGTATTTTATTAATATTTCTTTGGTAAACTAATATTGTACACAATATTAGTTTATTTATTTAAAATTATTTTTGGATATTTATTTTGGTTCATTATAACAAATTATTATTAACAATTAATTATAATGTTAAAAAATTTTTAATTCTTATACAATTTTTTTGTTATATATTTTTTAAATTCTATTAATTTTAACATAGCAAATATATATCGTAAAACTTTTGACATTTTAGCTCATGTTATAATTGATACTGTAGTGTAACATTAAAGAAAAATAATCTGACGCAGCTGCAAATTGATTTTATGCGAAATATTCTGTTGTTTTGTTATAAGCAATATAAATATTTTAGCAAATATCTTTTAAGATACAAGAAAACATGTGCTAACTTATATTTTTTAACTTACACAATGCGAACAAAATGCGCTTTAGACAAGGTTGTTTTTTGTAAAACACATAAAAAGATCAATGTCGGATAGTGACAATGCAGTAATTCTATACAAGCAATGTTCTTATCGTGATCAACGATGTATTTGTATCTTTAAATCGATTTAGTGTACACACGGGATCACGGTACATACATCGAACGATTTAATATGAGAAAAAAACGCATAAACAAATGACATAAATCTTGCCATAAATGCCAATATGAAATATGCAATATGTAATAAATGCAAATATGAAAATTATACAATTATTATAATAAAAAAAATTTAATTACTAAATTTATTAATTTTTGCTCATCGGAAAATTTAATTATAAAAAATAATTCAGCGAAATATTTTACTTGCGTAAAGAACATACGTATTTCGCTCCATAAAAATGCACAAGCCATTAATGCGATGGAAAACGCACCGATCACTCTGCGATATGCTTTACGACGGAAGTAGTAAACAGAATTTCAAAGTGCTACAATGTGGCCTACGTTAGTGATTTCCGCTGGAAAATTACGGTATTACGTAATTGAGTAATAAATCGAATCAAATTTTATTAACGCAAATTTCATTTGCAATTGCATTAATTCTATCGATCCTTCCTAATGCAAGTTATTAATCTCGCTGCGCTATTTGGAACGTGTTATTCCACGTTCATTGATTCATGCGAAAGATTTTTGACCTCGCAGAAATATTAAATTTAAAAATTATCCAATGCCATTTACGTTTATCTCTCTGTCATTGAAAATAAAATACTTATTTTGCATTTGTCGTCTCGTCTCCAATGCATGCATTTATAGTTCGAAAACAGTGGAATCTTTGCACGTGCACATGTTCGACCGTGATACTTAATTCAATATGCTATTAATCTTAGTCGCTTGACTCTTATAATTAACTACTTAAATGTGCATTTTCAAAATCGTTTCGATTATAAATACATTATATCTATCAGTACTTTGATCAACCGAGCTATCTCACGAATAATAATAAAGTTAGTTAAAAAACAAAGAATAATACTCTAATGATGCAATATTTATCATAAAGATAATTGTAAACATTGATATTTATATCTGACTATTATACATATGTTATTTGAAACGTTTGTTGCAGTCGCTGTTGTGATAGCATTCTTCATTTGTTGGGCTCCATTTCACGTGCAACGATTGATTGCTATATACGGCACTAATACAGAAGATCACATCACATCGAACGGCCCAGGGATGGAGTTCCTTTACCTTCTAATGACTTATGTGTCAGGGGTCTTCTATTACGTGTCCACGACGATCAACCCAATCCTTTACAATATTATGTCAAACAAATTCCGCATGGCGTTTATGGTAAGCAAAACGGAAACATAATACTTTGTAAAAATTTAAAAATTATGTAATAATAACTTAACATTTAACCCCTGTGGGGGCACACAGGGTTATTTTGACCCGGCATGCACATTTCGTGATACGTTGAATGGTATCAAGAAAAAGTAAAAGTCGATTCCTTTTTTATGAATAATTTCGTTTAAACCTTCGAAAGAAGGTAAAAAAATGTCATTATTAGTTCTTTCTTAACAGCTACTTTACAGATATGTGAATAAAGTGAAAGCTCTGAGTCTATTTGATCAATGTTTCATATTTTCAAATAATTATACTTTTTGAAAGATCGATATAAGAAATTAATATCATCTCGAAGTAGACACTCTGAAGTTTAAAATAATATTAAAATGTTTACGATATATCAATTAGAACCCAAGATATTCAATTTTGAACAAAAAATTGAAAAAATACAATTTTTTAATTTAAATTAAAATATAATTATATTAAAATATGATAAATATCAATAAAATATTATTGAAACAAATTATTTTTCTTAACAAATCGAAAATAAAAAGGGATGTTCACTCTATATTTAAAAAAAATCTTTTTACGATGATTAGAGCCAAGATATTCGAAAAAACCTTGACTGGGTTAAAATGACCCAGTGTGCCCTCAGCTGAGGTTCAAAAATATGTGTACTTTCTAGGAATTATCTCAAATAAAGTTCTGTTTAAAGTATATCATAAAGCAAGTATTAGTAGTGAAGAAAAATATTGCAGGTACAATAACACTGGCTTGCAAAATTAAAGATGTTAAAAGTTGTTTGAGAATTACAATTGATTCCCTATGTAATTATTTTCTATATTTTGAACGACAGTTTCATATAATACTATACTTCTTCAAAATCAATTTTTATTTGTGCAATTTTTGTCTTACCGAGCTATATATAAACTTTTGAAAGCATAGCAGTATAGCCCTTTAACAGGCTGAAAGAATTGTAGACTAGTATAGTGAAATATATTCAGGTAAACCGAATATATTTCAAAGAATTTTGAAGGTCGCTGATTTTAAATCTAATGTCAGATTTACGAAATTCAAAATGGCAGATTCACTATGACAAATCTCTAAATTTAAATTTTAAATAATTTGATAAATATCTGGATGTAAAAGTTTAAAGTCACATTTCAGATCTATGGCCATTTAACATAAAAAATCAAAATAAACTTGATTGTGACATTTTGAATTTATAAAAAAATGCGTATACGTATGTACCTATACTTTTACTTTTAAAATTTCATAACTTCTAACTCAAGAAACATCATTTTGAGGTCAAAATGACGATAAATAACATCAACTTGCTACCTGGGAATAGGCAATTTCTGCAGCCAGATTCGTATTCAGCGCACAAAATTTCCACTTATAATTCTCAAACAATAAAACCTTGCCGATTCGTGTAACTTCTAAAAATTGTAAATTGATATATTTTAAATAAATACGCTTTTTTCTTCTTGATTATTGTTCTCTGCTGCATCCTAAATCCATTTTGCATGTTTTTGAAGAATGTACAATAAGATGTATTTTACTATTTTATGAATGAATCCAGTCTGGTTCATTCCAGGAGACATTATCGAAGAGCTTCAGACTACCTGGGTTGCCAGCACGTAATGAACAACGATCCTATTCTAGTCTGTCACGATCCCAACAAAGAACTATCGGTGCTTACGGCTCAAGGATAGCGGGAACCGATGGAGGATCCGGCATAATTGCCGATAGTATGGAAGGTTCAGGGAATTCCATAGAAGAGAGACCCATAAACAATCCAGAAATTCTACCGGGACCTACCAGTGTCCAGGGTCCAACTCGGACACACTCGGTACGGAGTGGACATACCAAAGAAACGAGGAACAACAACATTCTGCCGACGATGAACAGTCTGCGATTACCAATGAGCGGACGTCACAAAAATCGATCAATTCGCAGGAATCAGGAGGCTTCGTGGACCAAAAGTACGAATTACAAGAATGTGTCCAACATTGATAATTCCGAGAAGAAATGGTGGAGATTTTTGAAGTGGTTGCCCGGTTTGAAGGTTCTCAGGTTTCCCAGGGGCTCGACCGTACCTGAAGATCGCGTATTTGACGAAACCGGGAATCCTCGGGAGGAACTGTCGATGACGATGTGGAATATCCGCGACAACAATGAGCAGCGACCTGTGTAGAACACTCGCGATGTTTTCGCGGTTCGAGAAGACTGATTTCTTTTTTGCCGATTTCTGCACTCGTATCGACGATGCAACGCCATTACCTAATGACCTGAAGGAGATGATAATGGTGCCGTACAATATTTTGACCGTGGCAGTGATCTGAAAGCGAGATCGTTTAGAAAGTTTGAGGATTTCTTTAGGAATGGAGAAGACTGAGATAAATGATGCTTGTAACTCCGTCTCATGATTAATTTAACCGTGTCCTAATGGATGTTCAACGAACATAGAAAGTAGAGACCCTTGGAAAGATCCATAAAATAAACATGTTGATTTACTACATATTTGCCAAACGAATTTTGTGCAATTTTGTACGATTGCTGGATGCTGGCATCCAATGTTGCATAAAATCTAATAAATATCGTAGCATCGAAAGAGTAAACATGTCAAAAATATTACGATCTCTCGTATGTCACAGTAAATCAATATATAAATCAACTAATCTACTGCTATCCTTGTAAATTTTCCCGGGACGTATTCTCATTCAGCACGTACTCATTGATCATTATATAGAGAGAGAATTTCTCATAAAACTCATATAAATTTATTAAAACTCGAGAAAACATATGATATTGCCCAAGTTACTTTTTAATTTTGTGAATTCTCGTATGTCTAACATCTAATAAGTATATTTACTGACGTTAAAAAAGAAAATAATACATAACGAAAATTTATTTCTAAAAGCGTTGGAGAAATGAATCCTTCATCTAATATCTTCCTTATTTATTATTTTTGACAAAAATCCTATTAAATTTTTTGCTAAGCAAAAATAATGATAGGTCTTTCAATTGTCATTGAATATAAGCCGTTTTAACAATTAAATCAATTCTTTAAAAGTACGCTCGCGTAATGTAATATAATACGAGTTTAAAATAAGTTTATATGAAATCAAGTAAAAGCAATCATTTTAGATAACTCGGTTTCATGAACATGTTAAGCAACTTAAAATATATCGCGTGTACACGTTTCTGACATCGCGTGCCGTAAATTGTTCGAGCTGCAACGACATTAATTTTCAATAAAATCTAAATGCTCTCTTACCCGTAAAGTCATTCCTTGTGAAAGTATGCTGTAAAAGTTAATTCAGTTGCTATAAAGTTAATTCAGGTCTAATAAAAATTAGTACAAATTACATGTCGAATTTATTGCAGATTGAAATCTGCAATTGTTACAAAGGCAGATCTTTCATATTACTGTGGACTGTAATGCTGTAGAGTACAAGTTAATGTAAGATGGCTCTTCTCACATCGATTTTTTATAATGTGATATCATTTGTTATATAAATAAGCATAAATCTTTAACTGTAAAGTTCTTTATTTATTTTTATGTTTTACTGGATGTTGTTCGTAGCTGTATGTATATCGGTATATCTTGGGGTATCGATATTTTTGATAATTACACTGATAGACACCTGTAATGTGTCTGAAATCTATCTGGTTGTTTATTCTCTTCTTCCCTTCAACTAATCGCAAACTACTACTTCTACCTATTCGATAAATGTAATTTTCAAATTGGTCATTCTTAAACTTCATATGTACAATGTATTGTTAATAATTTTCTAATATTATATAATTTTCTTAAATATTAAATAGTATAATATTTATATATGTTATTGTTTATACGTATTTTCGTATTCTCACATCCTTGAAAAGTATTTCGGGAATTCCAACTGGATAAAATTATCTTTCATATTTTGACAGTTGAGAAGGAACATGTTTGAGTTGGCGGAAAATAATTCTCTGAAACCGCACATGTGTATAGACGATTCAATAGAAATTTATATATATCTACATTTCAGTAGAAAGTACATGTTTATTCTAAAATATGTATATTTTAAAGTACATTCCAACTTTATATTTCAGAAATATAATATACGATATTGTTACATTAAATAGTGAAAACAGAATAACGAATAACTATGTACATGGAATTTAAAATCTGCATAAGTTTATTTTGCGCAATATGTTTCTATCGCTCTTTTTTTACAACTGACTGCTATATGCTTTGTTATGTTGATGATGAATCTTCACCATACATAACAAAAACGAAAAAAGTATTTTTCTTTAAAAAAAAAATTTGAAAGAAGTATACCAAGTCAATAAAAAGACATAGACCTATATTGAATCATATATATTTAATTACCTGCTCATATAACACAAAGCCAATGTATATATAAAAATATATAATATATGAGACGATATAACCATATGCCTATACAGAAAATAAATATAAAGTGAAAACACATAGAAATTGAACATTTTTTATACTTAAATGTAATGGAAAGAAATAATTAAACAGATATTCTTCAATAGGAATATTACGCATAATTTTTACAAAACATATTTGAGATTCACGCGATTGAAATACATAATAAAATTAATAACGATTCTATAAATCTTATATGTTAATATAACTTGAACTTTTATGGTCCGGAAACTTACAAACTAACGGAAAAAGATTCGTATCTTAAATACCAATAATTTTATAATGTAACAACAATACTGAAAATATATGAATACAAATATACAATAATAAATAATAATATAAACAAAATAATACAATTATTTTGTTGTGTATATCGATTTTCAATAATGTATACTGTAACAAATATAATTTATGTTTATTATATATATGTTTATTCAAAAACAAATGTGATTATGCTTGAAAGTAATTAAATCTGATTCAATTGCGGTAATGGAATTAAAGTGTCTATCCCTCGAATGATAGAAGGGCAGTGTATAAAAAATTACATCACAATAATTATATCTATCGTCATTTGCATACAGTAAATTTTATAAGTCATACGATTCGCGTATCGTAATTTGATGTACACGATTAAGTACGATCTTTCGCGGAAGTGGTGTACTAAATACATATAAATATTTAAATAATGTGTTCCGACATATTTATATATATATATATATTCAACATGAATTACATACATATACATGTAATATCCCTTATAGTCTGATATTTTAAATAGTAACAATCATGTACATCGATGTGATAAGCGTACGGCATGAGTGAACTTACAGATATAGGAATGTATATCGTATGAGAAACGTGGAGACAATTATTGTTCTGTGACAGTCTGTTTCGCGAAGTGTCGTGAATTTTTTCACGGTATACTTTCGAGACAACCTTTGATGTGTTGCCAAGCTTGGAGACCCTGTAATGATGAATAATAATGTAATCGTCAAGAAGTATCGCGAAATGAATACTATAGACTATCATTAAGTTAATATATCAACCTTTCTAGCTAATTTAAATTGCAGAACACAATAAGCTGCCAAAGTTTCTTTCAGATCTACGACCTTTTGATGCTGGAACCTCTCAATGTCCATCATGGCTTTAATAGAGAAGGATCTATAGTGATTTATCAAAATTATTAAGGTTATCACTAAATATCGATTAGGATAATCTAGGATTAGTCTAGAATTGTGGTTTTACTTCAAATCTTCGTCCACTTGCTTCACGGTTTCGTCATGCTGCGCAATTCGCTGCTCCAGCTGAAGGATTTTCAATTCACGTACCTCCTCGGTGTCTACAGAGCCGAATAAGCGCGACATCAGACCAGCTTTACCTTGAAAACAAAGTTTTCCATTTCCAAGAATGTACGTACCAATCAAACGTTATATTTTTTAGCACAGTTATTCTAATGCATACTAAAGTTCAGTCCAAGAGATATAAAAAAAGATGGTAAAAAAAAATTTTTATTTTTCAATCTAATTCTCAATCATACAACATTTTTTAGAATGATAGAATTTAATTTTTTAACGTCATTAAAAAGATATTTTAAATATGCTTAAAATAGTTAAACTACAGCGAAGAGATTATTTCTTCATCAATGATACATTTTTTTCATCGGATTTCAATTTTGAAAATAAAAAATAATTATTAGAGTCTAATTTGGGATTAACCATTTTAAGAACAAAAATTCACATTTTTCTCAATATTTCAATATTTTTTTATTGATATAGGAAAATTAATGTATTATTTTAAAAAATGTATTGAAATAAAGAGTGTACTGTTGTACTGAAAAATAAAAATAGTTATTTCATTATATCATCTTTTTTACATTCTCGGGCCAAGAATTCTTAAATCTTATTATGTACCTTGCATAACTTTGTCTTTCTGTTCAAACGTAGCAGTCAAGGCATCGTGCGCTTCGTCTTTAGCTAATTGCAAGGCTTCTCTGCGTCTAACCACAGCCTGCAACGCCGATGCGCCAAACAGCCATTCCTTCAGCTGATCAGCTATGAGCTCTTCCTCCTCGAGCGTGGTATCTATTGTCGCCGCTAATGAGTCCAAGTAGTGCCCCGATTTCTAAGAAAACAAGCTGTAATGCGGTGTTTTGCAAACTTAAGCTGCATTTTTTGTTCTTTTCGTTTAATCAAGTAGCATTACTCTTTCCGTCTTTCGATGTTAGCAATTAAAGTCGATGTTTCTTGCTTATCGGCACAATTACAACATTATTTTTTATAATCAGCAATACCTGTAGTTCGTCGCCCATTCCTTTCTCTATGGCACTCCATTCACTGAAGACGCGCCCATAATTTGCGTGCAACTTATACAGACTGTGCTGCTTTTCAACGAGCCGTGCGCGCACTCGCAAGAGATTGCACAAGTTATTCTGCAAAAACAATCATTTGATGAGCATAGCACACAGAGACAATACTTGCGACAACACCATAATTAGGATATTACTAATATGGCCAAACAAATTCTCAAAAATTGGTGGTTAAAAAATCGTGCAAACTTTGTTAAAATAAAACATAGTATTACAAAGATAATATTTTGATTCGTAGCATACCTGCAGTTCAATTCCGTAATTTTTTATAGTTTCGAACCGTTTGTCCGGTTTTCTCAAGCGCACCGCTACGCTAAGTGCTTTCAGTTTCGATTCCGCGATCTGCAAATACCCTGTGCAAAAAATAATAAGCACTGTCATCCAGGATATTTCTCAAGCTGCCAATTCTTAATTTAATGTCTTAATGATCTTTTTTGTCGTGCGCAGAAATAAAAATTACCTGTTTCCTTAACACTTTCTCTCCAACCGTCCTTCTGCTGAAGAAAGCCCATGAAATGTTCATCACGCGAAAGTATAGGATGCGATGCGACTCTTATAAGAAAATTCTGTGCGCAGAAATACTTTCCGTGACTTTTCTAGTAAACAACGTTGATCGCGTGGCATTTGCAATTGCAAATCAGAAGTATTGTATAAGTACCTCGAGTCCAGCTCGTCTGCGATCAACAAAGTCAGGATCGAACGTGTCTGTCGTCACTTTCTGCCAAGCGTAGAGAACCTTCTTTTCCGGGAGCGGCGGTAGCACGATATAGGGATATGAAATCTCCAGATAAGCACGAAGCAATTCAAACTCAGTGTATCGTCGCCACAACGAGCTTATCCTAGTTAGCGCATTTTTGAAATCTGGGTCAGTGACTCTGCAAGGAGAAAAAAAAGAAATCATGTATAGTAAATGATCTGACAATAGCATTATCTAAATAAGACGCGTATTCGAGTTCGAAATGAACGTTCACAATTCGTACGTTTACTTTCCTACTCACTTAGTTTCAATGAGGTATACCGTGTAGAATTCTCTTAAATTAAGTGCTCTATTCGCCCTCTTCTCAGCCTCTACTATTGAGATCTCCATGTGGTCGAGCAGGCAGTCCTGAAATATATCGCGGCATCACAATCGTTCTCGAAATATTCGCTCAAGTTTGAGAAAGCCTGCCCTCGTTTCCCAGTTGCCTTCCCATCATTCGTGCGGAATGTTGCGGTTTCGACGAAACAAACATTAGTATACGCAACAGCTGTGCTCACAATATGTGAAGGTGTACAAGGGGATCGAGGGGAGAATGGAACATGAGTCACTGACACGAATTCAGAGACGCTGCGCGGTGCTCCGACGATCACTGCGCGACACACATTCGCCCGTTGGCCATTTAATTAAAATGTAATCAATTAATCGACTTCCCTGTAGCTGTCTAATCCGTCTAATCGCCTGGAGCAACATTTCTCTTAAGTTGTCGGGACCTCGCGTGGACGCGGAGAGTCGGAGCCAATGCGGCCGTCCGAAAAGGCGGACTGCGATGCGAGAGCGAACTTATCGATTTGCCGCATACGTGAATGCGGTGTGAAAAGGAGAGCGAGCCAAGGCCCTTTACCTCTTTCCGCGTCTCCATAGCGGTCATGTTGGCGTTAGCCTCCCTCTGATAGTTGCCGTTCTGAAAGACCTCTTCCATGATTTCGTACGTAATCGTGCTGCCTGGAACTACCTACGGGCCCAGCCAGCGGGACTCCAATTTGGTTTTTCGCATCACGTCGGATCGCCCGACCGTCGACCTGCTACCACCACTGGTCGTATCGATACTGCCGCCTCGCAGGGCTGTAAGGCAAGCCGTAACATGCTGCGCACAATCGCAGCAGTCCAGCCGAGTACCCGAGTACCGGTCCCAGATATACTGATGCTACGATTCATTTATATACCGTGAGAACACGGTCGAATTTAAAATTCATGGAGATTAATGGCACCAAGTGGCATCATCCATCTGATGACTTTGTCATCCATTACACGGATGTGTTCCTTAATGATAATTCCGTAGGTAGCGTGATGCGATGCAGAACCGAATGAAGCGGAAAAAGATCCTACGAAATGAAAGGAAAGATACGTTGGCTACGCTGACGTTTCTCTCTAGAGGAATCTCTCGCTGCGCTCCACTTTGCGTCGCGCGCGTTGCATGTAGAAGGGATGAAGAAGGCGTTAATAATAAAATAATTTTTATTACATTTTCTGCTTTATACTGTAATTACTTTTGTCCTAGTTGTTATTCTTAATTCTTATAACAAAAGATTAAGATTAAGATATATAAGACAATACGGTAATTTTTTCTAGACAAATTTTTCGCTGTGCTCCATTTTGTATATCGCCCATTACAAATAGACGGAATGAAGAAGACATTAGTAATAAAATAATTTTATTACATTTTCTGCTTTGCATCACAATTAATACATTTTTTGTTCCTATTATAACAAAAGATTAAGATAATTAAGATTAGGACAATCGATGACAGAGAGAGATTAAATTATGAGAAACATATTAAATATTGCAGTCGCAGAAAAATATGTTTCTCTCACACTCATGTTATACACCGTACAATCCATATTTATTCTACATATACATATGTATATAGAACATAGTAGGTGGGTGCGAATAAATCTTATTTACTAGATGAGCAAGCATATTTACATAATGAAAGATACTGCGCGGCGACAAAATGGCGATTATTAAAGACGGAAAGCTATTTACATATTTCTCGACAAATAATAAAACAAATGGACAAAATTATTATGACATATATTTGCGAAAAGGTCAAATAATATCTCTTGGTTTGTTCTTTTTTGTCGATTTTCGAGGTAGAATAGCAACCAAAAGTGCAGACACTGTGAAATAAAAAGAATGTTTAAAAATATTTTTATACAATACGTAAAAATTATATTTAATGTAGAAAAATGCAATTTAACGTGCATTTAATGTACAAATATTGTTTTTTTTTACCTAAAGAAGCTGAGCCGATCATAACGAATGGACCTAAACACGATAGATTGAATAAAACAGGAAACATTAAATTGCCAATTACCGCACCAATTCTTCCCATCATCATGGCTGTACTAACCGCCATGGTTCTAGAACAAGAAAAAAAGATAATAAAGTAAATATAATAAAATATAATGTAATATTCAGCCTCTGATTGGTCGAATCGATGCGTTGATAAACATTTGACGACCAATTCTGGTTTATATCTTTATCATCTTCGATCTCATCATAATTATTTTTGCATAATGTGCATAATATTAATTGAGCAACTGCAAATATTTCTGTAAAATTTCTCTTGTTTCTTGGCTAATTCTACGTTAAATTAATGTATTATCGGAAAACAAAATATATATATACGTATACATATATATATATATATATATATACATATTTATGTATTCGCTGAAAAATTGACTGAAAGACATACAAGTCTTATAAAAATATTCGTAGTTATTCAATTAATATAAAAACAATTATGATGAGATCGAAGATGACAAAGATATCACTCAATATATCAATGCGTTGACGTCAATTCAATTAATTATTTTTAATTATATTATTATATTATTGATTATTATATGATTGATATATTTAATTATATTATTGATAATGATATTGAATATTAATGATAATGTAATTAATAATAAATAAATTAATAATAAATTACCATACCTTAGATATGTAGGAAAAGCATCAACAACGACATTAACGACAGTTTGACCCCCTATACTTGTCATAGCGACAAATACCGAGGATAATCCAAGAATGCCGTTAGTATCTTTTGCCCAATACAGTGAACCGCAACAAGAAGCAGCGACGATGAAACAAATCGCTAAAAATCAAATAATTATAATAATTGTAAGTAATAGTATATAGATCATTATCAATTACATGTATAATAAAATGATAGTATTGCGCAATATTATTATTTAACATTATTATATTGTTATTTGCAATGTTATTATTTGCAATTATATTTTATAGATAAAATCACTACTTCTTCAGCATCAAATCAAATTACTTTATCGTCTTACCCATTAACTTCCTTTTTCCTACAATGGTAATCAAAGAACCAGCTATAGTGTAACCGACAACGCCTGTCATGGCAATGACGATGGAATTAATGAAAACTCTAGAATTCAGCTCCGCCTAAAATGTAACATGCATATTGTGACTTATTGTGACTATTTGATTTATTGTGTCTTTAACTAGGAAAACGCAATTTAATATAATTTTTTAATAATATTATCTATTAGTTGTTGTAGCCTTTTGTTGATCCTATGTACTTTTAACCCTGGACTATCACACCAGGTCACCATGACCTAGACTGATAATTTTTTAATAAGATATCTTTTAGCGCGCTTGGAAACGTAAACTTGTAGTACTATCTAAAATCGATTTCAGGTAAGTACTACAGATAGAGACACTTGCCCAAAGGAGGGAATTGTCAGTGTTTGTTCGGCAGCCGTTGGAAGAATTTTTCGAATAAAGAATCCTCCTTCAGTATAAAATAAATACCTTTTTTAAAAGATTCATTTATGGACTAATTTTTTTATTGAAGTAACACATCGCTAGAATATAATCCTAAATTTTTAGCTTAAAATATTAAAAATTAAAGAAGTTATGATTTTTCAAACAAAATGTGATTTAAAAAAATTTGTCTTCATTAATCTTTTTTCAAATAAAAATAATTAAAATATTAAGCTTTTATAATTGGAATATATTTTTCTATGTTTGAACTTTATTTCAGAATTTTTTCAGAAATTTTGGATACTTAGTTTTTAAACTGCAGCTCATCGAAAATTGCGTTGAGTCACGATGAGTCGCAATGAGTCACGACGACAATGTGACAGTCTCGTTCGAAAAAAAAGGTGTGACAGCCTAGGGTTAATTTTACATTTATTTATTTTTATTTCTGACTTTAACATTTTCATAGACTATATATTTAATTTATTACTTTTGTGTAAGATTGTTAAAATTTTAAATTTATACTTTGTTAATTTATTTTTGTACTGATGAAGATTTAGTAAAGTCGAAACGTTTACTTCTATTATTATTCGAGAATAAAGTAAAATTTGATATAATATTCTTTATTGGTCGATTAAGTTTTTATTACAAGCGTTTATTTTTATTAATCAATACATATTATTTTCAAAATTTATTTTTCACGTTGCAAGCAAAATTTATGAATTAACGACTTACCGGAACGCAGGTCATCATAGAATTGTTCATCATCTTGTTGAGATACTGTGTGGAATTGTGATATGATTTTTCCTGGCCTAACATGTAACAAAATGAAGGCTGCAAACCCGACACATAGCTGTCATTCTTCATGAGAGTGCTTTTGTAATTCTCGATCATCGTAAACAGCTGCGGCATCCAAAGCCGGAGTGAGTTCGATCTGCAATGGATATTAATTATATACATATAATAAATATCGAAGCTCCATTTAGTTTAGTGATTCTATTTTTTCAGAGTTAAAATTAAGGGAGATAAAAAGTTGATTAAACTGACCCAATCGTTGCTCCAAGCTGTATCATTGAAATAACTATCAGTCTGCAGATATTAGGTCGCAAGAAGAGTGGCTTTATTTGCTTCCAACAGTTTTTCAACTTGTCCTGTATACGTCCTCCGCACGATTCAACGAAATATTCGTTTACCAGACTCTTAATCTATCAATAAATATATATTATTGTATTATTATTATCATAATAACTGTTTCTTTCATTCTACAGTCGCTTGATTTATCGAATATAATTTTTTTACAATTTCATCACGTTTTTTTTACATACATATATATATTATAATTTAGATTTTTCGCTTATGTCCCGTTAGTTTTATGCTTTGTTTTACAATTTTATCTATTTTGCATTCCGTTTACCGTTTATTTTTCAGTCTATTCACTTTATGTTTCGAATAACATTATGATGATTCATATACGTTTTATATATGTTTTCTAAAGATATCTAACATATAAAAAACCAAACATGTGCTATTAGAGAAGTAGATATTACTTTAGCTTTAATTTTTGCAGATACATCTTTTATACTCATCATACTGATCTCTATCTTGTCACTAATCGATTATATATACGTAATAAAATTATAAGTTATAAAATTGTTAAAATCATTACAATGAAACAAATAACATAATCCGAACAAAAACATGAAATAAAAATACGATGATTTTGTAATCACGCTGTGTGCAGTTATCGTGCGTAAAACATTATCGAAATGACTCAGTAAAGCATCGTGTTTTTACAACTGAGTTTTATTTGCGCGACTCAACTGACGTAAAATTATTTGTTTGTAACAAACAGTACGATCAAGAAATTTAATTTAATGAGAATTTTAGATGATTGAAATAAATACATTTCTTATTATCTTCGAACATAATATCGTCATACACTCGTATATTACCGGGTACGTATCAGGATCCTTTCCAGTATTGAGCGAGTAGATTTTCTTGAAGACATTCATTGCCTCGTCGTACCGACCCTTCGAGAGAAGAAAACGCGGACTCTCCGGAAAAGCGAAAAGAGCGATACACGCTAAAAACTCGGGCAGCGAACAAATGGCTAAGAATACTCTCCAGGAAGCTATCTCCCTTCTTTCGCTTAAAAGGGTGATGTACCATTTTTGAGGTATTATGAGCCATGCTATACCTGCGAATTAAATAATAAAAAATAGATTTAACTTTAATTTTTTTCATCATCAAATATACATATCTGAATAAAATATCTCACGCCTCTTTGCCATGCTTTCGTTATAAATCTCTAAATTAATTTTAATTCTTCTTGTTTCCAGTGAATTCTACAACGCCAGCAACACGCATATTGCACCATTGCACGCATCACCGATTTAAAAATCGATGCTTTATAATTTAACCCCATGTCAACCTGTAGATAAGCTGTGTCAAGGCTGTACTTACATGGCAAGGAAATGTTTCCAAGCGAGAAGAACGCGCCAAGCCACATGAAAGACCTCGATCGATTTGCTTGATTGTGTATTTCCGCCAGGTACGACATAAGCGCTGCATACGGGCCCGATATACTGCAATTTGTTAATGTTTATGTGTAATGAAATATTAAAAAAAATTTATTGTTAATTAATATACATATTTATAATGTGTATGTATATGCGTGTATGAATTGTAACGCCATACCGCACCGATTGGCAATTTCAATTACTTACATCACGCCGTCAAAAAATTTGAATGTTATTAAAAGCCAAGATCTGTGAGAGAAACACGTTGCCAAACTTAGTAGACCGGTAAGGAGATAACCACAGAACATTATTTTTTTACGTCCGAACATGTCGGTCACAAAACCCCAGAAAAACGCCGTACTGATCATTCCTGAAAACAAATAAACCGGTCAGTCGACGCTGCCTTCGTACTTGAATATTCCATCAGGGATTTAAAAAAAGATGAAAAATAATATGCTGCCAAAATTAATTATTTGCGTCCTGAAACAACACATTTGTTTCTGTATTTGCAGCATGCCAAGAATTTACGATAAGATCAATGCTGGATTATTCAACAGATACGCGCCTAGGGGTCTCCTAACTAAGAACTAAGGATTTCGGCCGAAATTAACGAAGGTTAAATACCTTTCTGTTTCGCGAGAAATTCAATTTATTTCTTGCCAGAAACAATCCAGGAACAAGATCGAAATTTATATAAAGCAAATGCAACTGTTCTTTCCTTATTGACTTCAAATTAATATTTAAACTGTTTTATATATTTTTATATCTTGAAAAATCGCAATAAATGTTTAAATATCCTGTATTTTTTGAGTGATTGGTTGTGTTTTCTGCAATCCATTTTTTTTTACAAAATATGCAATTTTTTGTGCAATAAATGTTATTCTTGATAAATAAGAACAGCTATAATTTTTTGATAAATATATGATAATTATGTTTAGTTATACTTGTTATACTTGTTCAGTTATATTTGTTAAAAATAATTCATAAATTTTATTGTATTTAATTTATGAAAATTAAATTTATGAATAAACTTATGAAATTTAAAAATCATAATCTTCCTAAATAGCACAGGTGATCGTTATGAAAAAGATTCACTTTTTTTATTCTCTATGAATTAGTGTCTATTCAAAATAAATTCAAAGGAATTTCTTTTGTAGTCGAAAAGGAGTTCGGAATTAATGATATATAAGCGAATTCTTTTTGAACTCTTCAGAATGTTTTTAGAACAGAAATGAAATGAAAAAAGAATTCATATTATAATTCTGGAATACAAAAAATATCTGAGTGTTTATTAACTTTAAATATTGAAAAAACACATAGCGATAGAAGATTGCAAAACGTTTATAATTGTTTCAAAGTTCTCTCAATGCTATTACCAGTTGCCAAGGAGAGCCCCTTGATGGCTGTACCTTAGGTTTCTATAGAGACCCATTAATCCGCCTAGTGGCTTGCGGATCGAAAGCGATCGCTGTCGAAAACAGCCGACCGAAAATAATCGCGGTCGGTCGGAATTCGCATGCGATAAGAAATAAAATGGTACGGTATTTACCGTGAGTTCGCGTTTGCCCTCACTATTTGCCTACAATGAACCGGTAGTGTACACCGCACAATAATCATAGAGACTCTAAGTGTGCCAAACTCTAGCGCCCCAGGGCTCTCATCGAGTTCTCTGGCACCTGTAATGAAGCGTTGTTATGCAATTGTTAAGCGGTTCGAGATACTACCTGCAAATACCATCGAATTCATGAGCCCCTTGTCAAACAGCGTCAGCTGGAGATCACATTCGGCGGCTGGTAGGACATAGGACATTGATGATGACGAGAAAATACTGGAGAAGCTGGCTGGTAGTACTGCCAGTAGTAGTAAATAATTAAATTTTCCATATCCTGCACATAGATAAAAATACTTAATATATAATGTGTATTAAATCAGCTCTGTTTTCAATGTATCAAATATTTACAGTTAATATTGTTGCGCTCACTCGTGCACTCGCCAGCGCATGCAACAATATGTTTAACATCGCAAGAGTCAATATCATCAATGATTGTCAATATATTTATACATATATCGCATCGTCGTGGAATTAATAATATTTACATAGTCACGTGCACATGTATCGCGTCAACATTCTTTCATTTTTAATTATTCTAAATATTTGTTAAAAATTTAATTAAGCGTTTATCACTAATTTGTTCTTCTTGAAGATAATATAAGACGACAACATTAAATAAATGTTACGACGTGTTGATAAACGTGTTAAATGAATAATATCGAGATTTATAATAATAATATAATATAATTTTTAAATTTTTATTTACCTGCTGCTGTAATTGCTCGTTCGAAGTCTGCGGGACCTGAATCCTCAGACTTTACTTCCTCACCTAGAAGTGAAAATAGTGATTAGTTATAAACTCCGATAATATAATTACTTTAAGTTTCATATAATTAATACTAAATAAATAAAATTAATTAAAGAAATAAATTAATAAAATTAATTAATAAAATAAATTAATAAAATAAATTAATAAAATAAATTAATAAAATTAATTAATAAAATTAATTAATAAAATAAAAATAAAAATATTAAATTAACACCTGATATACGACGCATCCGTTTATATCTATACGATCTGTACATCGTAAATAACTCAAGAAAGCGTCTAAAAATCATTTTCTTTGGGTGTACCGTCAAACACGATCACATGCGACTAACTACGCACATATAATCGACGTTCGTTATACGAACTTACTGTGAAAAACAGTCAATATTACCACGACACTGAAAGTATCGTTATTGTTATCAAAACAGTATTTATATTATTTTCGCGAGTGGATCAGTTTTATTCGGTATTGTATATTACGATAATATCACACTGTACTCATTTTCACTCATTTTTATTTAGTAAAATGCGTTGTCTAAACATATAATTAAATGAAAAATAATATAATTTATAAAGATGCAATCAACTGTTAAATACAGATCTCTCTCACAGAAAACACATCAGATAGTATCAAATGTATTTTTTACACAGTATACTGGGCGAAGAATTTGTTGCAAAACACATCTTCGGCAATACGTGGAAATATTCTCGCGATGCGAGAGAAGGTAATTGTGATAATCGTTTCGCGAGAAGCGTCACGAGTTTAGTATAAAATGCTAATGCAGTTTGTTAGATGTACTTCCAATTTACATGATAATTCATAATCGCAATGCCATTATTTTAAAGTTGTGGATAAAACCCGATCACGAAGATAACGTCGATCAACATGAGTACTGTAAGACTGATCAAGCTCAACTAACGATTTATTTTCAATATTCGTCCTACTATGCTACCCAAAATATCCACATGAGAATCCAAAATATGTTTACAAACATTATCGAACCTAACGAATTTTTCAATAACTAATTGGCGAAATTAATTGAAGACTGACGACTTTCGAGTTTTCTTAATAGTATAAATAATAATAAAAAATTTTCTTAAACAAAAAATTGTTTTTCAAAAAACAAGATGCAATAAAATTTTGTCTTTTGATAGATTTATTTATATAATTAAGATAATGAATTGCAATTAAGTTATAGAGCTATAATACTTTAATTAATATATAATTTAATGATCGCGTTCAAGCCTTTCTGCAGTGTCCAAATGACAAAGCAATACCCACGAATGTAAGATTATCTAACATGGTGATGTAATATATATGTTATAGTCAAAGCCCGAAGGGCGGTCAATCCTAGGATTAAATGGTCAATGCGCGGAGTAACCAAGCGTTTTCTTTATAATTATCCTATACTATTACTATACAATTCTTATATTCAATTGTATAGGAATTATATTATTTTATAATTCCTATACAATTATATCTATACAATTATTATATAACACAGAAAATATGTATTTAAGTACAGCCATGGTCAAAATTATTCGTCATCCCGTAAAAATAAAGTTTACTCAAAAATAATATTTCAACAATAATTGCAATACATTACAACATACATAATAGTCGATTATACCATTTATTAGAGCATGTTTCAACTTTAAGAAACCATTTTACAAATTGTTATATGATAATTTTTAAAGAATTTGTGAGCGGTCAAAATGAAAATGTATTTTAACAATTTTTTCTTTAATCCTGGATAACTCAGAAATAGGAAAGCACAGAGAAATTTTATCAGAGAAAAGAATTATAGTGAACATTTCATATTTTCACATGGAACAGTTGAAAAGCTTTTCAGATTTTTTCTAAACTATTTACAATAATTCAGGTAATACTTGACACTTCTTAAAAAAATAAGCAAAATATAAGTAACTATAACTTTGTCAAAAGTTTTCGAAATCGAAACGATTTAAAAAAAGATTTTATAGCTTAAAATTTTCATTTTCGGACAATTTATATGATATTTAAGTTCTTAAAATTTTGTTAATTTTTACATATCAAAAATGACGAGATGGGCAAAACAAAAAATTTTATTGTCACAAGCACAAGAAACAATTTGAGAAAATTTTCAACTAGCTAACCGACAATTACGTACGTTGTAATGTATTGCTATTATTGTTGAAATATTATTTTTGAGGAAACTTTATTTTAATGGGGTGGCGAATAATTTTGACCATGGCTGTATATTGAAATTTTGTGAACATTTTAAATATTTATGATTTGTTGACACTTTGAGTCCTGCAAACGTTAATGCGTGTGGAAAATGCTCAGATCGTACTAAAGTAAAATAGATAAGCAAAATTGAAACGGAAAAAGATTTAAAAAAAATAGAAAATGAAGGAAAAGAAACCGTTAATCATACCACGCATTGAACTCATTTTACATAGCAATTATATTTCTTTCAACCTGTTCTTTACAAATGCTAATTTCTTAGAGGATAAAAAAGCAGAACATTTGTAAACCACACCTTAAACTTTACTTAATATTCACAATTAATGAACCTACTTTAATAATATTCAATACGTTAAGCAATTCTTAACTATTTCTAAAATAAATTAAATTTTTGTACTTTATAAATACACAAAAAAGTGGGACAGAAAATAAGATGTTATCAAACAAAGTTAAACCTATATTGTTTCCCATTAGAAATTTGCATGCTGTATTATAATGCAATTTTTAATGCGCTTGCGTATATGTTACATAAAATAGATGTTAATAAACAGTATTTAAAATTGCAAAACAATGGTGCGTATGATTTTTTGTTAAGTATATATATTTTATTTAATATATAATTAAATTATTATTTATAATAATTTGGTAACAATTTTTAAAAGGATAATTTAGAATATTCTTATATATTG
>VBVR01002612.1:366-21527 GCA_011638315.1 Tetramorium parvispinum
GCTAATAACTTCACTTCAAAAATAAGAGTGAAATTCTTCACGTTTTCTCTTAGAGTGAATAAATTCACTCTATTGAAGTGAATATTCACTTCACATAGAGTGAACTGGTCACTGGCTCCATGATTAGAGTGAAAATTTCACTTCAAAAAATTTAGAGAGATAATACTAAAATAGCACAGGCATTCATATATCCTATATTTTATGTGAACAATATTATTACATCCCGTCCCATATTCACCGACTGCAATAAAAGATGCTCTTAGAAGCACTTAAACTATAGACTTTTCGTATTAACATCATATTTATTATTTATTTTTCCTGCCTAATGATAACGATAATCATAACGAGCTCGCGCAATTGCGAAAGAGCAAGCCGTTAATAATAACAGCAGCGGCATGGACGTATGCAACATCTTTATGCGATGTGTGCAGAAAGATTATCCGATGACAAATGAACAAACTCACGGCCTGCGTTGCTTCTCCTTTCCTGTTACACGATTAATGCTATACCGTTCTCTCTTGGCCAGTCTCTACAACTTCTCACTCTTACGCGTCGCGCGAATGTGTACGTAACATTGCATGCTAATTGCTCGGTTCAAGTAAATCCCCATGAAATTACAAGAATGGTATAACATCAGCAGTGCCATCCCGCCGCACCCGATAATAGCTAAGTCGAAAGTTCCTGCATAATTAAATCTCTACGGCATGTCGCTTAAACTTATCGTTTCTTCTAGCCCTTCTGCGTTAATGTTCATTTGCACGAACGTTTAGCAATCACTAAAATTTAAATGAAAACTTTAGATCTTAAACACGATTCACTAAACACGAAGACTCTTATTTGTCTCATTATACATTTAATTAACATTCCAAACGAGTAATTATGGAATATAAAAAATAAAGAGAAAAATAAATTGCGTATATTATTATAGAATATTTTTTATAATCTAAATTTCATATACATATAATTCGAAAAACAATCATTTTTCAATATTTTTTATATTTGATATAAAACAAATTAAAACACAGCAGAAGGGAAATATTTTCGAAAATTTGATTTTGTTTTTGTATGTAGTAAAATACTGATTATATCGCGTAGCTTTCAAAAATAATATAAATATTACTATAAAAAATAACATTACTATAATATTAATAAATATTACTATAACAAAATAGAAAAACTCATGCAGAATAGCTCGTATTCACATATTCCGTAATATGTAAATACGTATAAAGAACATTTATTCGCATATTATGTTGGCTGGCGTTTCATTGCTGCTGGATTTGCCTGTATTTCCTTGCTTCTTTTCCGACGACACCGGAATCCACGTATATCAGAGATATGAAATTAAATTTATGTCAAAGATAATTGTCACATCGCAACGATGCGACGTCGCTCAAGTTTTTTCCTATTATAGTGATGCAGTAATGTTTTTGTATACCTATGGACGCCATTATAGACGCATTCATATGCACGTAATCATTAAAGAACAGACTGAAGTATAGGCGTCTATAGATAAAACAAAACTATGCGGAAAGATATGCTAACTTAAACCTGAAATAAATCTGTCGAAGAAGTAATAAATTCTTCAAAATGATAAATTTAAATATTGAAAATATTGTAGAAAAATAATGATTGTTGTATTAGAAATATGAAAAAATATATAATTATATGTTTTATAATTTATGATTTATTTACGAAATATATGTTTACATATTATTAGATAGATTTGTTTGGATCTTTTTGTATAAAATTTTGTATAAAAGAATAAGATTTATCAGTTATTGCACATAATTTTAAAATATACAACTCTTATTATTTAATATGATATTCAATATTTAAAAAATTTTTGCCTATTTCTTAAAAAAATCTATTCTTATCAATCAAAATAAAAATAAATATATATTTTGAAATTTCTTCTTCTTAGCTTGTTGCAACAAAAAATTTTATTAGTTCATTATAAAAAATATGTAAATTGTTTTTATTAGATGGAATATTGTTTCTATAAAAAGAAGAGGCTAAATACTGTTCAAGAAGAATATATGTATATCATAAAACAAAATAAGTTTTCTACATATATACAAATGATATTAACTCCTGCCTTAGAAATGAGGATTGTCGTAGTAGAGCCACGTACGCTCAAATTGGATAACTTTAATTATGTATCGTTGACTGCGAGAGAAAGTTAATCGAAACTTTTCACAAGTAATTATACAAGATTATGCATCAAGTACAAAGATAAATTTTTAGCATTAATCTAAAATTAAATATAGTATTTATAGTCATGAAGATATTTAAAGCTGCGAATTTACTTAGTTAATTTTCAAATGTTTATAATTAATCCGTAATTATGTATTTTATGCAAATGTCTTTACATTCTAAAAACGTATATCTTAAGAAGTAATCTATATTAAACAAACAGAAAAAGTTATGATAAAGATGTTTAAAAGATGTCCTAATCCTCTTTGAATTATTTAAATGTCTTTGGAATATCGTACATCGGTTTAAAATGGTGTTTGAAATTTGCATTTTATTATACATTGACGTAATCTGCAGCAGAGAGCAATAAGTTAACAGCGTATTAGCGTTAGAATTCAGAATCCACTATTAATACGATGGTCCTGAATATCAATGATTGGACGATGTTAACAAATGCATGGCGACGGACACAATGCCGGCCGACTCTAATCAAAATTCTACACCAAATCCCCCTAAAAGCGATATAAGGCGCTTATAGTGCTCTTCTGTCTCGCCTTGTCGCCGACATCGATTTTCAAAGCGTACTTGAACCTCTTTAACTCTCTCTTGCGGTCGATCGATTGTGTGTGCGATTACACGGAGGGAACCGCGCGGATTTAATGAGTATTGGCATTTGAGAGAAACTCGATACGAGTGTCGATCTTCCGCGATCGTGCTTTGCTCGGACAACAATGCAGGGGACTAATATTCTAGGTAACTTTAGAAGCACGCAACGACGCAAAGGGATATGTAAGGACAAAATAGGGTTGGTGATGGACATACCGAGGAAAAGAGGATGAGAAACGCACACGAGAAAGGCCGGAGGGGTTGGCGAAGAGAGAATAGTCTCCCCCGCGTACTTTACGAGCGTCACAAAGTGTATACATTGTGTTACAAGCAGTCAAGAAGATGGGATATGCGAGCGGTCGTGTATACGCATCCGGTCTCATTGTACGCTCACCCACAGTGTCATACCACAATACTATCGGTTATAGTAGCGTTTATATACCGCGTCTACAATCAACGTTAGAAACCTCGACGCAAACGTCATGGAGTGCAGCGGTAGATTACGGCGATACTCGACGTGTATCAAATCCAGAAGCTCGAGATATCGAGCATACTGCTGGAGAAGGTTGATTCTCGTGCGACGCGCTTTGATCTACGACGATGGCCTAAAGGATTACACATGCAGCGCATTATTCCACATGAACTGATAAAGAACGGATCTCAAAACTTTCCAGTATTTCATGAATCAGACAGCAACCTTTTTATACCTTGTGTTAGAAGAAAATATACTTTTAAAACTTAAGCGATAAAAGCTGAAATAATACTTTTTTGACGTAACGATTCTTTTTTAAATTGCGTTTAGTGAAAAATGTATGATATTAACTTTTTAATTTTTATTATAAAAATAAGAAGAATAATAATAAAATTCTACTAGAATAATAAAAATATGTGAAGAATATGTTTTTCATGTCTGATAAACATTGATTCGATGTTTCTGGATTTGATAAAAGTTTATTATATAAATGCGTTTAACGTATTTTATTTTACATTTAAATCATATTGTTTTTCATGGGCGTAAAATTTATATAAGTATTAAAATCATAATGGAATAAAATATCAACATTTCTTTCAAATCATGATTGTACAGAAAGAATATTATATATATTTAATAATAGCATATATGTATTTATATATTATATATACATTATTACTTCTTTCATTATTAAAATATATATTTAAATGCATGTAAGTGAAGCAATAATCGCACAAAATATTAAATGAATACGAACGAATACGAATACGTTTATTAATAAAAGGTAACTCGAGGGAGAACTGAAACAGCCTTTTTGTATTTGAAATTATATCTTTCTGCACTTACGATGTAATTCAAATTAGAAAAAGAAAGAAGTCAAATTGTCTTATATGCGAAACAACGCAAAGAATGCAATGGCAAAGCACCTGGATAAGGTTGCAAAAGTCATTATACGTTTAATTAAGGAGAAATCCCATAACCCACTAATGAGCGTAACGATGTCGCCGAAAAGAAACATAGGCACTGCAAAGAATAGGAAGAAGTGCTTTTTCTCCCTGGATTTCGCGCAGCTACCAGCAAGCCTTTGCCCTTAATTCCGTAACACGAATATATGCACATACCGGTAAGAGAGAGAGAGAGAGAGAGAGAGGGGCAGAGGGGGAAGGGGGCAAGAAGAGAAAGAGGAAGATAGAAAAAGGGAATGGGCATAATGCACGCTCGTCTGAGTACAGTCTGTAATTATGAAATAACCCCGGACCCTCTTTACGCTTCTATTATCATAGCTTTTTACGCTAGCACCGGAGAAACCACGGCAAATTTTTCCGTGCCCAGGGCCCGCGCTCGAAAAGTCGTTCTCCATTTTCCTTCCGGCTGCTCCTTTCCGTCCCAGTTGACCGTGAAAGGAGGAAAGAGAAAGAGAGAATGTGTATGTATGTGTTTCGTATGTGTATATGGCTGTGTGTATTCATAGTTGTCAAGCCAACATCATCCCTCATGTTGTCTCTAACTAGATGTCATTTTTCACATGTAACGTTCCCTCGCGAGCTTTGTATTATTCCTTGTAATTTTGTGTTGTGAATATCTGCTGTGTACATACACGTAATTAAAGAACAGCGTATTCTTGATTTATTCCTTGTTTTACATTATATTCGTATGTTCAAAAATTTAATACAAATTGATTAACATGCATTTATTACTATTATTACCTTTTTTTTTGTTTAGCTATCATTACCTTTTTTCTTCATTATCTAAGAATGTTATTTATCTCAATGAAGAAACATTTCCCTCAAACTAACAAGATTTTCTTTTTTTCCGACATATTTTTTATGTAAAATATTGGGGCATTATATGAGAATTATTTTTGTTGTTATAAATATGTATTCATAATTCTGTGCGTCGTTTGGGAAGATAATTTTTCGTCATGGATTTTGAGATTTCTAGCGACCCGATTACATAAGCGCATCGCGCCGCCCCGATTCTTGAATTATGTATGTTGACTTTGTTGAGGACCGCTGTGCCGTAGAGACGGAACATCATGCATTTACAATAAGACAAGGGTAATGTATTGTCTAATAGTATGTTTATATAGAGATGATTCTAGAAAAAAATAAAGTATTGCACATGTACAATTTAATAGTTGTGCAAAAAATGATATAATTATTTTATTAAAAAGTATTTATACGGTATACAAATAAGGATTTATACTATGTTATATTTCTGTTATAAAATTTCTTTTTCACTTTGAGTTGTTAATAATTTCTTTTTCTATATATATATATATAATTTTCTTCATAAGTTTACACATTAACAAATTTCATAAAATTACTCGTCAGCTTGATTTTGTCAAGTTCTTTTATAGGACAGACTTTTTAACTTTTCATTACAAGTTCGCAGTTTGTGATTCTCTTTAATGCTTCTTAATTCTTTGATACTCGCGATGGAATTATTACGGACAAGAACTACTGTCAGTGAGACGATATAACTGTCACCTACGCTATATGTCCACGTGGTTTACAATACCTACGCAGCACGTACTCACGTGGCCGCTTCAGTGTTAGCAGTTACATCGTGTTTCGCTAACACCCTATTCATTACCTCGCTCACTCCATCGACCTCGGCGTACATGAGTCCGGTCTGCATTTCAGTCTGGTCGCATTAAAGCTCTAAATACTGTGCGACGAGAGCAAACAGCTCTCTGCCACATCAGGATGTTACTATTTACTTCCTACTGTCTCCCCATATGACCCCAGTACGTATGTCTCATTCCGTATCGCATCTGCGTTCTACACTCGAAATTTCTCATCACAGATATGTATACCCGTTCCCGTCACGACGGCCGTGCATTAAAATCTGTTACTACCGCATCAAATCGCGTAATTCGCGAAGTTTACGCAGCCGCAAATTAATAGTTTACGGTGACGTCAATTACCGCTCGTAATTTTCAATCCATCCAAATTAACGGTGTTAGTTGAAGTGTATTCTAACTTGTAACAATTAAAATATTCATTTTTAACGGGCAAAATACAAACTAAAATAAATCTGTAGATTTAAAATAAAATTTATTTCAGTATTTTGGCCATTGATCTTTTTACTTAGTTTAATTTATAACGGGTTAATTTCTTTATTAATATTTATTTTCCATATATTCTTTACATCTTTGACAATCTGTCTTTTAATATTGTATTTGCGGTTACTTTAAAAGATACGTAGATGCATCCCTTTTATTCTTTGATACGGTATCTTTTTCGCCCTTTCATATTCAGCATTCATTGCAGAAATATAACTCAATTGCGCTTAACACCAGCGCCATACTAGCTAGAATATTTCCCCGTGTGGATTTTAGTTGTCGGATTTATATATTTATAAAGTTACCGCGCATTAACCTTCACTCGCAGTTTTGTGCCGAATGTTATGAAAAGCTATTATAGCACGCATACCCGAAATGCGACCGGGCATTAACATCCGCTATCACTCGTGATTTTGTTACTGCAACATAGCTATGCTTTTAAAAGGTTTCGTCTACATTGGCAATTTCGACCACTGTGTTTTGTCGCAGCTTTTGTTTGATTTATTTTGAGCTCTTGATTGACTGTAATAGAAGTACATTCAAGTACTGTGCTCGCGCAATATGCTATATCTATGCATGGCACGTGCAAAATAAGACCTCAAAATTGAAGCAATCCTGTTTTTTCGATGATTTTCCTTAATTCTTTATAGTATAATATTAATGCACATTAATGATCTGTTAACATGTATCAATGTAATTTCAAAAAGTAAAACCTCAAGACGGATATATTAATTTATTGGCCACTGCTACAAAATTATTATCTCTAATTGGATGTTACAACGAATAAACATTTGATTAACTGTATCAGGTTTATATTATTTGTTATTATTTCAATTACATTTTTTAAAGCAATAATAATATTGGAATATGATTGGAATAAAAATTAATATGTCACATAGTCATATCTACGATTTATATGTATGCTGAAAATTCACAATATAACTTGCAACAAAGAGAATTAATAAATGCTATTTTTAAATTATTTACAGTTCTAGTCAATTAAATTGTCTTTAAAAAAAATATATATGGATTTGGAAACAACTGTGTAACGTGATATTCCTATTCACTTCCACTTTGTAGCTTGTTGATTTTTACCACTTGTTTTGTTACTATGTACGCGAAACTGATTTAGTGGATAACCTTTTTTTCTTCGTTGTTTGCTATTTTAAACTACGCTATATTGAAGTGTATTTTGATACGCTATATCCTATATAAATATATTTTATAACAATTTTATACATCATATGAAATTTAATATAAAATGTTACTATTGCGTGTTTTCGCATTTTACTGGCTATCGATATCTTTACGTTAAAATAATGTTTCATTTTAATTTAATCATAAATTGTATGCAGCATAAAGTTGAGTTGTCAGTAGCGTATTTCGTTCAGAGTGTATTACGAATGCGACGTTGTCGCACATATACCAGCTAAAAGACACAATATTTTCCTTGGCAATCCCGATTCTTGAAGCATCGAACGATGTTCTTGAAATTCATGCAATCGTCGCATATTTGAAGTATTTACCTACCTGTTGCGCTCACTATTAAAGAAAAGTACGTTAAATTCATATTTCTTGTAACTCCGCCGCGTCTTACTTAGATATGTTTGCCTTTTTTTACTTATATTTTACGTATAGAGTAATAAGAGACATAATATATAGAGTCTACAAATTGAACTTGTTCGTAAATAGCAAATACTCGACATTTATATGGGACCGAGTAAAGAAATTGTGAGAAAGGTGAGAATGTTGTTTCATTCATACGATTAAATGGATGCGCGCAATAACGTCCGTATTATTTATTTCCACAATTATCGCCGTATTGTGTCTCACAGGCAGAGCACAGAGGGTACTAAAGCGCGACTAAAGCTGGTACCGCACCTCGAAGATTCTAATCTTACTTTCGTGCGTCAGAGAGCTTGTCGCCGGCGAGACAACGTGGAGCGCCGAGCTCGACGATACCAAGTAGGCGGAGGCGAGAAATTCAAAAGGACGAGATTAGTCGCGTACGTGGCTGCCGTTGCCACTTAGAACCACGTCGCACCATTTGCTTTGCAAATAATCCTCCCTCCCCCGCCCGTTCTCCGTCGCTGTTTAGTTGCACACATTCCGCCACCCAGCACACGTTCCATCATAAATATGTATCATCCGGATGTACGTACGTACAGACGTCGCTGGATACAGACACAATCGCATGAGTCGCACACCGACACTAATACCTAAAATGTAATCGCTCGTCGGCATGCTCGCACGCGCGTTTCTGTAACGTTTTGCCAGGCGTGTCTGCGCGGTTACACTTATGTCCGCTTTACACGCACGTGGTTACACACACACACACATCTACTCCGAACGAAGAGAACGAATGCCTGATAATGCATGGTATTCAAGGTGTGTTTGTCGAAAATTATTGTTAATACTCATTACGATTAACGCTTTATCTCAATTAGAGAAGGACAGAAAAATATTATTCGCGCGGAAGATAAATGTATTTAATAAACGGAACATCCTGCCGACTTACAGACCTTCCAGCGGCAAGAGGAGCAAGCGGCATATGGAAGTGACGTGTGTCTGGATAGGAATCGCCTCTCTCGACCTCCGCGACGCGGACGTGTACGGATAATTATGGCCGACGAAATACACTGTGCTACCGTCGTCACAATCGCGAGCAGAAGCATTTTACATTACCAAATGAACACGCGACGTAAGGAAAAGCTAGTCGACGTACAAAGGAAACGAGCGAAAGTGTCGGTCGATACAAGTCTAATTCGTTTAATCAAAACCAGTAGCGTTGTTGGATATCTTTCAATCACGTTAGTTGCTTTAGATTGCATTCTCATATATGCGATGAATTACGCAAATAAATAGTTTAATAGTAAAAAATGTTCTGTATCGATATTATCGTATTACTATATCTGATATAATTTTTCCAATTTCAGAAGGTTTTTTTGTAAAATGAATCACTTTTATAACACAAGCGAAACAAGAGACGAGATAATTTTTTCGATAATCTTTTTTGATTATTGACATTTACTGATATGTCTATCGTCGAAATAAATCGTTTAACACACGTGTCGAATGAAATAAAATAACTGGCATACGATTCAATTTCTTTTTATCTCGATGATCATTTTGTCTAACACAGTATATAATACACTGTATAATTTTCAAAATTTTTAACTTAAATTTATTCATTTAGATACGAGTCTGTTAATGTAATTTAATCATATTTAAAAAATAATTTTGCGGTTTAACTAGCTTTGGAGAGATGTTTTTTATATAAGCGCAAATGTTGGCAGCTGCTGCATGCAAAATGTGCATTTCGATTTGTCTATCTTGTTCAACGAGTGAAATTCGTGGAGCAAGCCTATCACCTGCATTGAAACTGAAAAAGGATAAAAGAATCGGATATTTTGGATGGATACGCTGTCGTACGCGGACTTACGCACTACTTTGTATGAAAAGCAGGAACGACAGGCTTTGCATGCAGGAAAACATCCATCCATTGAGTGCGTCCGTGCGCGCAGGAGAGGACTCAGGCAGCGCGTGGTTGAAGCAGCGTCGACGAACGGCGATGCAGCACCGCCGACGCCACCACCGCATCACGATGCTTCCGAGGCGCATTTGCATATCCACTGGTTTATACTTTTTCGATATCGAGCAGAGGCAGTGCGCCCCAGCGCGGTCGCTTGGTCTGTGCGCGAAATTGCACCACTTCGGTCTCCCCCTATCGTCGTTACGTCGTTGCTAATTTAAGGGCCTTGGCGATCTAACGGCTCCCCGTGGCTTCGCGTACCCAGCTCTTTCGGTTGGCTGCCGTCGTTACTCCGGCCGGATATTGCGATACGATGGCCCTGCTGCCAGCTTCGATGCCGCGGCGTTCGGTTACCCACCCGACGTAGCGCTTTTTGCGAGAAGGGTTCTCTTCCAGCCATCCCACGTACGTAATATCCCGCCGTAAGGCTATTCGCGTTCGGAGACTGAGGAAGGACGACCACTGCATCGTCGCGCGAGAGGCGGCTCGGTATCGCACACTAGGGAGTGCATTCAGTTGAGCTGTTCTCGAATATCGTCTTATATATTACACACACACACACATACACACACACACACATATATATATATATATAATATATATATGTGTGTATGCGTATATATGTACACCGTTACGAAAAACCGTTCTTTATTATTTTTTGAACATACAATACGAGTGGACGGTCAGAAACGTATGAGGGGGAACACAAAAGAAAAGAAAAATATTACTCAAGCGGTTTGCGTTGAAATAAATCAATCGACCACGAAGAAACCGAGCATTATTATATAAGATTATTAAATATCAATTGCGATTTTTCGGCTAATTTTCTTTGGCAATCGATATTTTAATAAAATTGCCGAAAATTATTTAATAGCGATCATTGTAGAAATATTAGTTATTAAGCTATCTATAAAAAATTACACAATTAATTATAAAGGTTTATTTAATTGTACTCTAGTAGCAAATATATACTGTGCGTATATGCTTATTATCTGCCCATGTACGTACGTACGTATCGCATGTACGTACGCTGACTGGCACGTAGTTATCGATTAGTGCACGAGTTTTTAATGCTAGAGGCACTTAATTACCATATGTGAGATTTACCGAATCGGCCGAGTAAAGGAGTAATCAAACGAATTGCATTTTAAAGTGCCTCTTAAGTACAGAAATTTACGGGTATGACCTATCAGGGTACGCGGTTGCCATAATGATAATTTATTGCAGTTAATAGTAGGTAAGTTTTACAAGCGTTCATAATCCGTTAGATTTAAGATTTAATTAGACTTATGCCGTTTTTCTCATTTCCTCAGTATTATTTTTCAGTTTACATGTCAATATTATTTTTAACAGTTTAATAATTGTTAACAAATAACTTGTATGGTACAATTAAGATCATATATAACTTTAATAACTTTTATAAACAGTTATAAAAAGTAAGAAACAATCAAACAGTAAAAGTAAGAAACAGTAAGTTATAATTTTTTGTAAATAAAAAGATTTTTTGAAAAACATCTTACATAAAAGAGAGAGAGAGAGAGAGAGACAAGATAAAATTTTCTAAATATTTTATATAATATCTAATTAAAAAAGCTCTTGTTATATGTATACTGTAATAAATAATTATTTTTAATTTTAAAGTAAATAAAATATTTCTACTATTAATAGTCTAATTCAATTTTTTTATTTGTGTGTTTTGCAAGATACTTTGTTAAAAAAATGTAAAGGATTCCAATTTAAGCAATTTTAGCATTTTCCTCTTTTTATATTTTGACGAATTTAATAAATAGCATTCAATAAAATTATAGGTTATGCATTACCCTATGATCAAAAATTATTCTCTACTGGAACAACGTAACAAAAGCTGTTATTATTTACCAAATACAATATACAAACGTATTCATCGATATTTTCAAAAGATACGTTTATTGTTTTTTCTTCCCACCGCTTTTCGATACGAGTCACGTTCGATGCCCGATGAAATTTGCATTTTTACCGAGTTGAGTTCGATGCAAATTTCTGGCAAATTTTTTCCCATCACTTCCCCCTAAAGCGGTCATATTTCGCTAATCCACAGGTTCACTTTGGGAAATAGTCACGGGAACATGGACTAGCTTGTGGCGTGGCCAGTGGTGGTTTATTTAAAACATCTATGTGGTTTTTGTTAACCATGCATACGGCATACGAATTTATATCATCAGTTTGGCTGTTTCCGAATGAGCAATTGGCATTTCGATTGCTGCCTGCAGCAATTTTGAGAAATCAGAATATCGCAATTTAAAATCGTGCGTATCTGCTTTTAGAGTTAACGGGACATAATTAATCAAATTATCTAGCGATAGATAATATAAAAATTATATTAAGTAAATAACCTCAATTATTATGCGTATTGAAACGTGAAGATTCCGGTTATTGCTTATTTTTCTTATAGAAGAAAGAAAAAGTGCGCGATTTAATTCATATAAGCTAAAACTGGAATATACTAGCACAACTAATTTTGCATCGCAAAAGACCTGCAATTTCTGATTTGAAAGTACAATTTATGAACTTACGCATTACAGTTATTTAGGAGCATTTTTACTCAAGGTTATTTAGTATAATTTGATCGTATCTTAGAGTAACTCAACTTACAGGTTTTATACAAGAATATAATAACAGCATCGTACATTACATACTTTCAGTATAGTATTATATTTTAGCAAAGTATGTATGACCTAGCTCGTGTTGTTGTACATCATCATTAGTCGTACACGGAACTTCGTTTTTCTTCCACAAATTTACTGGTTAAAATGATATACAACTTTTTCTTTAGGTAGACTGTCGCGAGTAAAGTTGCGATAGTAATTAAACTTTTCGTAACACATTAGGTGCGTATGCATATTGCGCAATTCATATTCATAGCGAAAAAAAAGATTATCATTTCTTTAACTTTACATATCGCAACTCACATATCAGAATACCACGAGGAATGTTTCTTGCAATCATGACATATCTGGAAATTTCCACTCATTTCCATGCAGCGCGAAGCTCTTTACTCGAGAATAATCATTCGTTCCTCGTGTACAAGTGATTAAATACTTCTATCGTAATGAGCAGAAAATTATAATTATATTTTTATTTAATTAAGAATTCCTTACTGATATATGAAATATAGGAATCTGACGTTGAGTAATTTTGTGCCGCTCGTTATAATTGAGTGTACAATCGTTTTATGTAACTGACTAATTAAAAACTGATGTGTAAAACCGATGATTGAGGTGCCTGTCAACTTTTTAATGTATACCAGATGTTATACCTATTGTTAGCTGCGAAAGGACGTGAGGTTTTAAGAGAATGTCCAAGAAAAAGCAGGTATATGCACGACGGGGCTCTCTTCGCGACGTAATCTTTATAACCACCCATAAACTCTGTTTTTCATATCGTTCACAGGCTCTTTACCCTTGTCCCCTTTCCCTTTCTGTTTTTCCCCCGGCATGTGTCACGACGAAATAATTTTCTCTCTTGTGTGGATAAGACTTCCCTAGGTGAATTTTGCATTTTAAAATTATTTGCCAGGCTATCTGGTAGGGTAGATATACACCGACGTGATTCATTTCTTCGTTAGCGCCATATTTCACATTGTGATCGCCGTGCTCTTACGCGCGAACACTTTCTCGTAAATTGCTTTGCAGTTTTTCTCAATAAAACTTATGTGCTTTTTGACTCCCTCAATTGCTGTTAATTTAAGATTAGTTAGATAATTACGCACATTATCTCTTGCGTTCATTTGATATGCTTAATAAATCGTGCATGTGTACCTCGTAATAAATCTTGATCTAGAGAAGATAATTACCAACTCGCAAAGTAATATAATAAATAATTTTTTACATAATTGCATATACGTGTGTATTTGTGTAAAAAATTATATCTTTACAAATTAATATTTTTTTATAAAAATGTATTATAAATATGCATGCACATGATGATACACGCATATAAATAGGAAAAATAAAATAATAAATAAATTGTAAAGTAAAAAATGATTCGTTTGAGCATAGCTTTCACAGTTGGTATTTCTATTGGCCGATTCTAATTTGTAGTATATTTAGCAAGTACCACGGAAGCATAGAGTGCTAAATTGTGGATTGTGTAAGACATATCTTCCTCTGCGGTGTGCATAGAAAGGGTCGCGGTGAAAACGGCGGTTGTGTAGCATAAATGGTGGTACATTCGACCGGAGAGGAACCACCTTATTCACGGTACTTGAATTATCGTACACAGGGGATTGCAGTGATTCTCACTATCGAATATTGCACTGTTGTCCGGCGATCGTACGATGGTCGCGAAACAATGGCCAACGACAACCCTTATTACTCTCCTAAGGGAACTCTTAGCATAGTAATGTCCGGTCACTGGACGAGCCCTGCGCGCGTCTATTTTCACCGTTCAAACCATCGCGCGTTTCTCGCAGAAAATAATGTCCGGTTTTATGCCAAGCAAAAAGGGCGATTCCCGTATCGCTGTGCGTGAAATGCACGTAACAACCACAAATACGTTACGCAATCTCTTTTTTATAGTATCCATTGACGTTTTGAAAACTACGCGAAATTCAAACGAATCGGTTGTTCCCAATGCGGCGCGTGCTTTTAACGATGGCGAGTTATTGACACTTCACGTTCGTTGTATTCTGTACCTGGCTATTGTTTCAGCACGTTTACGCATAATTCTTTTTTATAAGCGGCGTTCAAAAAGTATATTTTTAAAAAAATCATGTGTTAGCTCTTTCTCAAAGCCTTTAATTCATTATTGGGAAAAAATCATGCCAACAATAACGTGGTAGAAGTACCTATATAGAGAGCCACAATACTATCGTACAACGTCAAAATCATTGGTTATAGCCATTTGGTGAGCAACACATGTCAATCATCCATATATTACGTTACGTAAAACAAATATTTTGCAGGCCACGGTCAATATTTCGTCGAAATCAAGAAAGATGGTCCTTCATACATTACCACATCTTTACCGTCGAGAACATGCGTCACGGCCAGAGATTTATTGTCCGACTGTCATCGCGTACGAGTAAGCGATTTGGCCGAAATTCGGATTACACATCGTGACAAACGTTCGGGTGGCGCAGCGCGTCACCCTCTACGTCTGATAATATTTGTTGAAATACGCGCAACGCACGGATGTTGTGTGTTTTTTTGACATCAAAAGCGCGACAGGATGGCCCTGCCTCGTTCGCCAGCGCTGAAAAAGTGACTTCAAAATTGGCCCAACATTTTTCTTCGAACCAATCTGCGAGAAACGTGCTCGTAGAAAGCGAGCGGCAGTTCGAACTTCCGGTTGGCACAGGGTGGCACCGTTTCCAAAGTGTGTACCTCGCATAAAAGTCATCCTACACGATACACGTGCAGGTTGATACGACGGCAGTGCGAAGTGGAAGGGTTGGCGGTGAAGGGCGCGTAGCTGCATTAACTTGATTAAAGCGCGTATCCTTCCATCAACGAAATGCCGATGGGCGAACGTGGAAATAATCCTTAAAGCTCGGTACGAGAGTACAAAAATAACGAATTTTCCCTCCTCGAATTCCCTTTGTAACGGTCGCTGACTAGAAATTACAAGCGGATCTGATTGTTTTCGGGACGCAGTGGCGCGGAAGCGAAATATAATAATTTCTCGTGTTTGTTTTTGCATCTCGGTAATTACATTCAAATGTGCGGAACGCGGTAAGCTTTCCCGTGCATCTGTGATTATACACCGAGCAGCGCGTATGTTGAATGTGGATGTCTGCGCTTTTACGACAAAGCGACAGTACTCCGTTTCACCGTGCGGTAAACATTGGCTGGCATCTGGACAGAGAATGATACATGTATACGTACATATACATACACATTTTTTTATCATAATGGAAGTTTCATGTTTCTTGTATTTCATTAATTAACCCTTCTACTCTGGACGGAAATCTAATATAGGGTAGTATTATTTAGCGCTTTATGACGGGAAGTTATGAATAAATAGTCTCGTGAAGAGAAGATTTAATAAAATGAGTTTACAGCAGCTTCTTTTTGCACATGTCCTTTAATGCTTACATCCTTCCATCAGCAGAATATAATGTGTGCATAACTGGATGCAAAACAACTGGATAAAAGCAACTAAACGTTAACACAAGGCTTTAGAAGACTATTTAATTATCATCTTCATAAATACACATTCTGTAATTTTTTAATTAATAAATTAATTATTTTATATATCAAGTAACATATGAAAATATAAAATTAATGAAAGAGTAATTGCATAAAATGTAATTTACAATTCAAAATTTTAAAAAATACATTTCTTTTTCTTTTTATATATATTTCTTAAGTACAAATAATAACAATTGACAACTATTTTAAGATTTCCATTATTGCAATTAAAATATTTCTATGTCAAGTTTTTTGTTCAGCTCAATAATCAATTAATCAGTTTCTAATAACAAGAGTAAAATAATTTGCAAGTTTTTCAAATAAAATTATATAATATCATATAAAATATAAAATATGCATCTTTTATATATTTATTTCAATATTTTGTTTTTAGTCGCTATCGGCTCTTTATTATCGATTTGGTTTGTGTTTTCGGATACCGGAACCTATTTCTCGTACTTATTAGCTCATGTATGAGGCCGGCGCAAGATTCGATCTCGATGTGCTACCACATCGTGGTTTACCGATTCTCCCATCGGCCGTGAACTGCCCACAAATGCCAACGGCAGAGCTTTCGCCACACGATGCACCACGAAGCGTCGTTACACCACAAGGTTCGGAATAGGCGGTGGGGGTGGCACGCAGAGGCGTGTATATTTGTGCGTTTGTTGTGTGCATATACAAGTGTATTTGAATGTGGGCTTTGATGCAACAGCGTGAACAAAGAGAATGCATGATGCACTTGTCTCCCGCGGCTCATCCTATTTTCTCGGTCCGTTGATCTGCATCGTGTCGCCAGTTAAACATGGATTCCTCGTGAATGTATGTACATTAGAATACTTGTGTTAGCAGAATGCGTATGTAAATGAGCAATCCGTTATAATTGACACCGATCAACACCGCGCTGATCGTAAATTGTGAATTTTTGATGACTTGGGAATTTTTTCTCCCGAAGTTTTATTCGAACATATTAAAGAGTTTTATTCAAACGTATTAAGGGATGTGATATATATATATATATACATATATCAATCGAACTAGCGCAACGATAAATCGGCGACTAAATCAGATTTATATTCGGATTGGAAAATCGATGCATTACATTTGCGAATCGTAAAATACAAACTGCAGAAGCGCAGTCTGATGCGACGGAAGAGTATGATGCCGTCGTGGAAATGCGAAATACTACGGCGCAAGCAAATGGACATGCAAAAAGAGGACGTGAGAAATAGAGTTTGCAATAACGGCAATAATGCACGTAAATGGCAAAGACATGCGGCTTATGGTTTAACAGTAAACGCTTCTTGCCGCAGATAAACGGAATAGAGAAGTGGAACTCAAGGTGTAACTCCTTTGTGTTGAAAAGCCTCGTAAATACTGGCGCGATTATCCCCTGACGCAATTCATAATGCAGGAAAAACGATGCACGATTACGCAGTCAGCTAGCCAAACTCAATCCAAAGCTTTCAACAATTCTTTTTCTTTGTTTATTCTTCTCTCTCTCTCCCTTTCCCCCGGTCTTTTCCCTTTTCTCTGCATTTTCTCCAAGCATCTTTTCTGTCAACGATCAAAGAAGAAAAGTGGAACAAGAAATTTTCCTCTTTTCCGAACTTCCTCCTTTTACATCTCTGACGACGGGGGTCGATATCTATTTGTAGCAACAACGATGTAGGCGCAGAGATTGCATGTCGCTATTAAAGGGGTTCGGGGTGAAATTGATCTATAACATCGGGGTCACTATCACTATAAGGGATTATAGACAAATCTGCATAGTGATTGAGATAATTGAAATTGCAATTACAGAAATTGCAATTATGCAAATCATATTGCGAATATTGTCGCTTTAAGTTTCGGGAATCGCTAATTTTCGCAAAGCCATTCCTTCGAGGATATTTGTATTAACATATATGTATAGCCATACGTTGTAAAATCTATACAAGAGAGTTCATAATTTTTCCTTAAAAGTATGAAGATCTTTTACTCCTTAACGTCTGCAGATAACTGTTATTTGTTTTAAGTAAAAATTATGAAGCTCTGCTTACTTAGAGGCTTGGCTGCGTTTCACGATAAATATATAGCAAGACATGAAAGTCCAAATATTTTATCGCAATTCACGGCTCGTATTATCGCCGTTTGTTACGCTTTCAACTAGCCATCTTCAGCCGCTATATTTTCATCTTTGCGGAATATACGTCGCGTTAGATCCCACGACTGCGTATCGTGACACTCGCATAAACGATCGGTCTTAAGGTCACAGATTACCAGCTGGTACTGATCTGAAACTAATACAACCTGCCATCGCGTAGAGACATTCCGCAAACATTCATATAGTGGTCCGATCCGTCACGAATACTGCTATCTCTGACATTCGGCCGCGAAATATTATACGGAGTTTCTCAATGTAAAGCACAAATGCTTCAATCTAGCGAACAGTCGTCAAAATTTTAGGTTGATTCGGTATGTATACTTTAATATAATTACAAACTCTTCTTCAATAAAAATAGTACGATTTTCTAGTTTTATATGAAATTTGAGAAATTATGTTCAATTCTATGTAAATTTGAGGTGTGCTAAAATTTCTAAAACTTAATCGTATTCAAAGTAACGCGCATTATTTAAAATATGATTGTCTTAAAATTTCGTATATTAGATTATCTTAATTTTCATAATATCAATAATAACACAGCCACAAAATTTTTTTCTGTCCGGCGGACCGGACTAGTCAATTCTTACGTATTTTGGATTGCTGAATCTGAATCCTAGGTCAGAATTCAATAGTTGGGTCGTGTTTTTTTTTAACCTCAAAAAACATACTTTTTTAGTACATTTTGAGCCGTAATGAAAAAGCGCGAGCTAGTTTCGAAATTCTGATCGTGGATTCGGATTCAGAAGCTTGAATTACATAACAATTGACTAGAGTTTTTTAATTAATGGCTGATCCAATATGGTGGATGTTTTTTCAAATTAATCCGATTCGCTTGAAACTTGGTACTCGGGGGTTTTTGGGGTCGCTGATTACGAATCTGATGTCGGTTTTCCAAAATTCAAAATGGCAGATCCAGTATGCCCGATGAGTTTTTGAAAATTGACCAGATTCACTTGAAATTTGTTACTCGGAATTTTTTGTGGTCGCTGAATATGAATCTAACATCAAATAATAACATAATGTATTTCTTTCACTGACTGCCCTATCTTACAAGAAATTGTCTTAATTGCCCACATGATTTGATGTCAGATTCATATTTAGCGACCACAAAAACCCCCGAGTAATAAATTTCAGGTGAATCTGGTCAATTTTCAAAAACTCATCGGGCATACTGGATCTGCCATTTTGAATTTTGGAAAACTGACATCAGATTCGTAATCAGCGACCCCAAAAACCCCCAAGTACCAAGTTTCAAGCGAATCGGATTAATTTGAAATAATCTGCCAAATCTGCCATATTGGATCCGCCATTTTTAATTAAAAAAATCTAGTCAATTGTTATGTAATTCAAGCTTCTGAATCCGAATCCACGGTCAGAATTTCGAAACTCGCGCTTTTTCATTACGGCACAAAATGTACCAAAAAAGTATGGTTTTTGAGGTTAAAAAAAAACACAACCCAACTTTTGAATTCAGACCTCAGATTCGAATTCAGCGATCCAAAATACGTAAGAATTGACTAGTCCGGTCCGCCGGACAGAGAAAAAATTTATTTTTGTGTGACTGTGTAATAGGAATAAAATGTGTTTTTACTTATGTAAATGAATATGAAAATTACGAAATAGAACGACTGATCCATAAGGTAGTTGCAAATTTTAAAACACAATGACATTTCTCAATAGCATTTTCCAGTCCAATAGCATTGAGAAAGCAAAAGTTAAACAACAATTAGCTGATAAGAAATGAAAACGGGTTAACACATATCAAAATTTCCCTACTATTTTATTACAGTCTTTCGGACAAATATTTCTACATGCAAGCGCGACGTAAGAGTCACAGCCGCAAGATGTGCGCAGGTGCATCGTCGGTGGAGTTTACTAGCAATCTCTCGCGGAAAAGTAAAACAACCCGTCGTTCCAGTTGCAGCCGCATAACACCTCCCTGTATCTATTCGCCGAATGCTGTATACATATGATCGTGAAGAGGATGGCGAAGGCAGACGACGCGGCGACGGGGAGAGTAGAGGCGGTAGGAAACAAAAGCGAAGGGAAAACTCTGGCCATGCTGGCAGCTATACCGGCATATTTACAGAGAGAATAGAGGAGAGGAGAATACGTTTTAGTTTTGCATTTGTCGCTGAGGAGAAATAGTGCTCCGAGAGAGAGAAGAGTGCTCCGGTAGGTAAGTACGCGTGGGTGGATAGCGACGCTGAAGGAAAAAGGGAAGTGGAGAAGGTGATCGTAGGTAGGTAGGTAGGTAGGTAGGTAGGTAGGTACGCGGTAGCAGATCGTCGACCGGCGATGGAAAAGAGGACGACAAGAGAGATACGAGACTGCTATCTAACCGCGTCAGCGGGTGTGAGTCGGGCTCGAGAGCGAGGGGGTAGCAACAAGGGGTGGCGGGCAAAACGACAGGGACGAAGGGAGGGAGGGAGGAGAAGCAGGATCGGGTCCCATGTGCCTGTCACGGTTTTACAAGTCCATAAAAAGAGGAATTTCAGACTGAGTTAAATATTGCTGCCGCCCTCACTGAATTTCAAGCACGCACACGCGTACGACCGCCGCCGGTACATATATAATAGGGCGCATCCACAGAGACGCGACCGCGCACCTTTTCACACGTGTAACGAGCACGGAATGGCGGGAAGAATCTTCCTGTGATATTTATTTAGCCGTTATGCGTGCGTGTTAAATTATTTCAGGTTGCCCGGTCCACGCACTAAAGTCGATGCCGAGGGATTTGGAAACGTAGCTAGTGAATTTCATTCATCATTCGTATCGTTCACGCATTGTTGTAAATAACAATAAATTGTATCTCTCAAATAAGTCCGCGTTGTGCTTGTCATCCTGCAAACGCAGGAGACAATATTATGTTTTTTATAAAGAAAAAGAAATCGAAAATCTTTCCTAATTCGTCCAGTTTGCATTACATAATCTGCATTTATATCAACCCTCCTATGCGCACGAGCATACAG
>VBVR01002613.1:0-21523 GCA_011638315.1 Tetramorium parvispinum
GCTTAGTAAAAATAAAGAAAAAGAGAAATCTTTTTAAATTAAATTTTTGAACAACTCAAAATTTAATCAATTGTATGTATTTAATTCTAATTATATTTAATACCAATCAAACTATATCTAATATCAAAGTTGCTGAAATAATGTTAATTTAATATATTTTTTCTGATTGAATTCTCAATTGATTGAAAATTTTATCCAAAATGTTTTCCAAAAAATAAATGTAGAGACAATAGTATTTGACTAAATTTGGAGGCAAAACTTTTTTGCAAATATTACATTATCACTGCTAATTATTTTTTAACAAGCCTGTGTAACTAGAAATTTAAAATAATTTATATATTTCACAATTACATATACATATATATATTGTATAAGATAAATTGTAATATATATATATATATTTTTTTTCCAGGGTTAAATATTTATGTCAATGTATCCTAGCTTTTCCATTTGGAAAAAGAGCAATGGATCTATATGATATTATATTTCCATTTATTACATTTATATTTTCATAATTTTAATTTTTTTAAATGAATATGAAATATGAATATAGGAACATGTAATGAACTCAAACATTAAACAGTTTAAAAGAACAAATATTATAGACCATTTAAATATGCATATCATATTTTACTGCTGCTTCTATTACAATTGCAAATTCAAATTTTATATGTTAATAATACTCATCAAGTGAAAAAGCGTTAAATTTATCTATTATTTTTTGATACTTCTTATTTTATATATTATGTATACATGATATAATTTTTATTACAAATCCATTACACTTTAAAAATTCAAATAAGAAATAATTTAGTACTCACCGGTACACAATGTGTAAATACCAATAGGAATGCAGCACGAAATTGTCAACTCGTAGAACATCTCAATCTATAAAATACAAATATATTTAAATTATGGCAACATTTAAAATATAACGAATATTCTAAAATATGATTATTCCGCGGATTAATATTTTTTAATTTTTTAAACATGATATTTAAAAAAGAGAATTCTATTAAATTATATATATTTCTTACACATATGTATGTATATATGTATTTATGATTATAAATATGTATGTAACGAAAAATATTAATATATTTTTATAATAAAGTAATACATAATTAACTTATATATCGCTTATCTCTTCATTACTTCTTAATATTCGAAAGATATTCTCTCACGAGAACACGGTTAATTACCGCGCGCGCGCTAATCACCGGCATACATGATGACGATGCGGCGCTTTACATGGCGTTCTCGCGGCGTTAATCGCACATGATGTTAATGCACTTTAGTATGCATGGAATATGGAAGAACAACGCGAAAAGACACGATCAGTACGAAGGTACTAGTCGCTTAACTCCTGCGACGTCTCGTCAATTAGCGAAGCGACGGAATTCAGTGCGTGGGAAGCCTAGGGACTTGGCGAATCCTCGAATTCACATTGATAGATAGCCGTACGCTGTCGCGCACGACGTAGACACACTCGCGAGTCATTACTTGCCAGAATCAATAGCACGCGGATCGATAATTGCTAAGCGTTTGCGGAGAATGATCGCGTATGGCGCTTTCCGGCATCTCTCACGTTCGCGTTACGAGGGGTAATGCGACATCACAGGCAGCGACCGCCTGCCGACCTCGACGCTCAGCCGCATGTAGGTCCCCCTTGTTTATACAACAGCATGTCAACCAATTTCGTGCCTCGCACGAAATATTTAATATAAAATAAATATACCGTATTTTATTTCCCTTCATTTCGGATTGATAGATAATCTACGCACATATCGGCGCGATTTTTCGTAGCTTCAGTTACTCGATTCAAAATTATTTGTACATTTACAGCCTCAATACGAAAGCTGAACATAAAGTTGAAAATAAAGCACAATGCGGAATATATAATACTAAATCGACACCGAATATTTCTCATAAATAACACGATTAAGCTTTAAATAAGAGTCGTTTATAAATATATAGTGTAAGCATTTTATAATTGTTATTTTTCATTGTTTCGAATTAAACTTCAAATGAGCTAATCGCGTGAGATACTCGCGCCTGTAAATAACTCACCGACGTTTACGAGAACCGTAGAAGTTAATTAATTGTTATTTCTATAATCATTAAGAATGCTCGCGTTTCAAGAAATATGTAGGCATGACAATGACAAATGAAGCGCCTTATATGTCTATTTCTATCAATGCAAATTAACTTTAATTTCGATTTAACTAATTATTTTTAATATTTTTCTAATTCTTAAAAATGGGCATTCTTCGAATTTTTCCGCGCAAATGATAAAATGAACGCACATACACAATGTGCGACGACATACCACGCGTTTTCACAATGTAAATAATCGTAATTAAACAGAGGACCGAGCACTGTGTGTGCCAGTCGCGATATGAGTATAAAGCATTTAAGGTATTATAAAATAAATGTACGAAATATCGAATATTCCGTTCCTTGCGTTACGAAATAATTGCGAATAAACGGACCATCATTGTGAGTTACATATGACGTTTGTTCGAAGAGTAGCATTTACGTCACTTTGAACTAAAAGGTATTTACATAAATTACTTGAATTGTAAAAAGTCAGTTACAGATCGATATGATTTACGGACTATGCAAATTTTATGCATAGCACTGGCCAACTTGGATTGACCGAGACAAATTGCAATTTTATTTTTATTTTAAATATATTTTAATTTCATTTTACATATTTGTATTAGATTTTTTACGTTATTTGTTTATTATTGGTTTCAATTCTAACTCATCTGTAGAATATACTATTAAATTATTATCCAATGGCATATGAAACTGTATATGAAACGTTAGTATAAAACAATTTATAGTTTTCAAAAGATCGCGAAAATAAATCCTCCCATGAAGTAAAATTCGATTAATAGATAAGAGGATCTTATTCCTTAATTAACTTCTAGCAAACTGAGAGTCTTAATTTAAGATTCAGTTATATTAATATCGAATATTGAAAGATTATAAAAAAATAAACGGTTCAGTTTGTTTTCATTAAGAAGTAAATTGATTGCAAATTAGAATATTAGCATATGGAATACCTGCGCGATCGTTAACTCGGAGGGGAAGCTGTTTTAAATCAATATAATAAAACTAAAATAGAATGACGCATGAATCGTATATTTAAGATATAGGAAAATGTTTTATTAGAATTAAAAATTTAGTATATTATAAATAATAAAAATTCTTCCTGTTAAGATATGAGATTCAACGAAAATACTATTCGTAAAAATAGTATTTTCAACATATCACATTTTTTACGTTATTACATATATATATATATGTGTAATAAATTATTTTATTTATAATATAAATTAATAATATAAATTAATAATATAAGATAAATTTTTACATTTTAAAGGTAGATATTTTTCCATGTTGTGTATATTGTTAAAAATTTTTACGTATCACGTAAAAATAATTTCGAGAGAATTAAAAAATACGTTTTCTTCTTTTCCAGCCCCTCCGCAGAAAGTGGAGATCAGCAATCACCCGAAGAAACAGATAATCGAGGTGAAGGAGCACGAATCGCGGCGGTTAGAGTGCGTCGTTAGCGCGGCCAAGCCGGCCGCCTCGATCATTTGGTATCGCGGAAACGTGCAGATCAAGGGCGGCGACACCACTATCGCCGCAATCTCCATCCAGGGTGGTAAGTAGCTACGCTATCCTGTTATGCACGTTGATATTCGATTACGATAATCCCGCGCGCGAATGAATATATCATGGTTATTACGCGACGAGGATTAAATGACCACCGCATTATACGTATTCACAGATAAGCGCAATTCTGATCTAATAACGCGGTATCATCTGATTAAATTTCGCCAGTAAATATAAATACGCGCAAAAGCGAATTTTTAAATTGTCGCTACGTGCCATATTGATTTTTGATTGATTTTTTATTATTTAAAATAAACTACTGCTAAACATGCTGTATGTTTTTTTTATAAATTTTTTATTTGCGGAAATATCACAGAAAGATTCATTAAATTTTTTCGTTATAAATTTTTATTGATATTATAAAATGAGCGTAAAAGTTATCGACAAATTCAATGTCATTTTTTTAAATATTAATATACTAATTATAAATTGCATTTTCAATAAATATATTGATGACAAGTATATTTAGAGAATTTTTTAAATCATTTTTTAAAACAAAATCTACTTTATTAATCCAAAGCTGTTTTATTCCGATAAATATTTTCTATTTATCTTTTAACAGAAATAAGTGAATATTAAATGTATGAATTGTATAAAAAAAGTCTTTTATATAGTTACAGTTATTCAAAGACTCAGAAAAAGACGCCGTAAAAGATGTCGTAAAAGGCTTCTAAAGGACTTTCGAATCGGATATCTAAAAATTGACCTTTTTGTTACGTTGTTCACGAACTTTTATATCACACGAATCAAATCCGTCGTAATTGCAATCTAAACGAAATATCGTGAAAGTATACAACACTAAAGTCAGATTCAGACTAAGGAAACGAGCGTGTGAACAAGAATGGATAACTTTAGCGAATGAATAGCTAGCAGCGCCGATTGCTCGCGCTGAGGCAAGCTGTTCATTCGTGCTCGTTCGCGCACGTTTACTCGATTCTGGGGATCCGGCTTAGCATTGCGCGCGATATTCAGAGAACGAATAAGTAATCTCGAGTTTCGTCGAAAGCTCACCGCGACGCCGCGCGTAGAAGTGGGAAAAAGATTGGGACGGCGTCGAGACGCCTCTCCCTCTTAGCGCCGTTTCCAGTTGCCAAGAGCATCTTCGATCGATCCCGTGACACACAACTCTGGCCGCGTTCCAACTACCGAAATTGACATTCCTGTCTCTCGCTCGCGCCACCGCTTGCGTTTTTACATTCGGCCGGAGACAGCCCGACGAGACATCAAACGATTGCATCGGCCGGCCCGCCGTTTTACCACCATCCGGCGCGCGGGACTAAAATATATCCCGATAAGAACATCGATAAATAGTATGGGCGAAATAAAAAGAGACGCGACGCATCGCGATACGGTGCACAGGGTGTTCGTGAAATGAATACGGCTAAATTTTTGCAAATGCGAGTTCGCAGCGGTCTTGAAAGTAGATAAGAAAAGTTTCTGCGAAACGTGATGCATAAAGACGTTTCATTAACTATTTCGATGAGCAGGAATGAACGAATGAATATCCAATGAATGCAGAAACTGCTATTTCTTGTCGGTGATGAAATATTAGTCAGTATCTATAGTAGAAGGAAGAAAGAGAGAGAGAGAGAAAACAGAGTAAAAGAAGAGAAGGTGACTTAATTTTACAAAATGTAGAGCCGCCACATAGCCACCAAATAGTTTTAATTAAAACAAAAGAAACAAAGGAAACTAACACAAAAGCGTCGTATAAAAATATTAGAATATCACTGCAGCGTTTGCATAAACTCTAGCCGTTTTATTGTTTAATTAAACGTGTGATTGGTTCAATAATGTAGAAATTTAGCTGCGTTTCACAAATGCCGCGTATAACCAACAACTCTCGTACACAACCTTCATGGAAAAGGAAAGCACGCACTTTTACGAATATCGCGTAACACGAATTTATTATTGGAAAATACACATAAACAGACTGTGTGATAAATTTACAAATATTTAAAACAAATTTGCTCTTTACATTTAGCGGATTATTCGATGGAAGGTAAAATGAGTATTTTAATATTATTTTACTTTAATATTATTCCTTTCGGTGTAACGTGAACATCAGTTTGTAATAAGTTTTTAAAACAGAAAGTAGGTGACGATTAGATTCTCTGGTGCACCGTACTAAAAATCGCGTCACCTATGAACTTGTCTCTGTAGTGAGTTAAGTTACTCTTATGAAATGTACGACACGAAAACATTTTTTTTTACTCGCCCGATAAAAATTACTCCCTCGCGAAAAATTGTAATCTAAATCTAATACTGTATCTAATATCTTATCCGACGTTAGCGTGACGTTGCTCAATGCAATTTTGCAATTCGCAAGTAATTGAGGCGAGAAATATTTGAATCGTCTTAACGCTCGCCATATACATCTTAGATGTGCACTATCTAACAACGGCGAGGCGGCGAACAGCGTGAAACGCAAATCTAGTGCAGAAATAAATCGCGATCGTCGTCGCTTCCTTTGTTACAATGCTCGCATCTCGCTCGTCATTCTAGCAATCCAGCAGCAATCTTTCTCCGACCGTTACGCATCCAGTCAAACCCCCTCGTCGAGAGCATTTGTGTCCCCGGCGTGTTTCCGAAAACTGTGTAGATTGCAACACGCAGAATAAAGAGTCATGCGTCGTGCTTTCGCGTAAAAGCTTGTCCGAAGCTTTTAACGGAGATTTAAAAAGAGGCGCATCGCGAATACACGTATCTTTCTCGTAACGTTGCGTATACTCGCGATTTTAATGTAAAATTTCAGTATCTTCATGTACGCCGCCCATGAATAATTCAACTTTCTTCGCAAAACTCAAATTCGACAATTTTCATAAATAATCGAGCGATTAAAGCACCTTTAGATTTCGATTAAGAATCAATCGGGCATTTGACATTAATTTTGCTGTATATAAATATAAGCGTTAGACGTTTATGATACAGTTGAATATATTTTAATTTTTTTAAATGAATTTTTTTAATTACAGATTTATGTAATGTAAACAGAAAACAATTTTTTGCTTTTAAAAAATTTCAGAAGGTATAAAATTAATAAAAATCGATCTAACATTATTTACTGCTTTTTCACAAAATTGCTAGACAATTATATAAACAATTGCACAACAAATAATAACGATTAAAATAAGTAGTTAATGTCGCTGTTAATAAAATGGCAACTGGAATTTACTGGAATTAAATGGCAATTTGCTATTCCGCATTCCTGAAATTCTCAAATAACATGCAAGACGAAACACGATAATCTAAGGAAAGTAGTTAATTTCGCGGCTTGAATGAAGTTGAAGCCGGTGGCAGGTGGTATTTATTTCGCGATTTGCGCGGACAATGTTGCAGATAAGGATGCGGCCAAGCCCGGAGAGATGAAGGAATTGCTCAAATACGACACTCACGGTTCCATCACCATCACGCCTACCCCAGACGATAATGGGATGGATTACACCTGCGAGGCTAGCCACCCGGCGATACCTATAGACAGGCCTATGCGGGCCACCATTACACTTTCCGTTTTCTGTAAGTATGACATATTGCGTATGCTATAAAAACGTGCTCGCGTGATCGCGTTTATGCTTATGCCGTGGTGTGCCAGCACACGCGACGTATTGCCGTGAAAAAAGCATAGCGAGAGAGTCATACGAAATTAGAATCCGTAGCGTTAAACGAAATTACCGAAAACGAGTCAACATTAATTCTAAGTCCGCCCCAAGCGCTCTCCTTAATTTTGCGACGCTTTATTCACGCAGGAAGCTGACAGCCTCATTTATACGTGAATAGAGAGAATCTTGTTATTGCTATATAATACGCTGTCTGCGTATTATAAGATAGAATAACAAGAGTCAAAACTAGACAGTAACTTTATTAATTTAGAGATATATGGCGCGATGTATATCGTAATAATATCAAAATTATTTAGCGCTGCTTCCACCAATTGTTACTGAAATTAATATAACAGATCAGGCTGTATTTATGTAATATAATCCTCGGGATGAATTGCAATTTGCCAACAGAATTAGAACGCGTGATGCAGATTCACGTATTCGTAGAGCTCTTCTCAAATCTCGCATGCACGTCGTCTCTTTGAGCTATTCGAGTCGACACTGACTTTCAATCGCAATTATCCGGATTACATTTTCAAATAAGTTTCGTTAGAGCGTAACGCCTCTGTATAACAGTGCGCAATACCGTCTGCCTTGCAGATCCACCTGGTTTCCCGTACATAGAGGGCTACACCGAAGGCGAAACCGTGCAACGCGGTCAAAATGTGGAGCTCGCCTGTCGATCACGCGGCGGAAATCCGCAGGCGGAAATTGTCTGGTACAGGAACAACGAGAAGATCACGGCGGCCCATCGCAGAGGCCCCGGTGTCAGCGAAAACGTGTACTCGTTCATAGCCCGAGCGGAAGACGACAAGGCCCGCTACAAATGCGAAGTCTCCAACATCATGAGCGTGCAGCCGCTGAAGGCGCACGTCGATCTCACCGTGCTTTGTAAGTATGAGCGCCTGCGAGAATTACGCGCGATTAGGTAGCGGTAAAACGTTGCAAATTGCATTTCGAGAAACGCTCTGAGAAACCCCCCTGTCCCTTCATCCTTTCCCTGTATATTATACCGTCCTTCCGTATAATCGCATGTTATTATTGTCTCTTATATTTAATCAGGATCGAATAATAGGCTTTAATTTTTAACGCATTTAGCAATGCGTATATTTTAATCCCGCCTATGTAATTATATATTATGATCGTTTTTATATTAATACGAATTGAAACACGAAAATACCTCAATTTAATTTATCCACAGCGGTGTTCGATAAATTCAAATTTTATTTTGTTTATCGTATTGAATTAATAATTTTAAAGGATGATTAATTTAATTGATACAAATTTAAATAGATTTCAAAAAATGAAATGAAAAGAACGGGAAAATGTGGGGATTTTATCGCTTTTAAGACGTCACCTTGTTCTGTGCTTGAATTTTGCAAGATTCGTATTTCTTGCAAGTGATACTTGAGACGTATTTAAGGTGTTAGAATATTAACGTTGCTTGGTGCCTGTCTGTGGCACTCACCATTACTTTACCGCAAGGCATAGTATTGCACAACGTAAGGTTGCACAGCATATGGACGATCTCTTGCCGACGGAACAGCCGCATAAATAATTCCGCTTCTCTATTTTCGCCGAGGCTACGTTCGCGTACCCAAATTGAAATTTTGCTAACTTTATGTTCGCGTGATATATGCGGATAAAGCTAGAAAATGCCGTGTGGCTGGCTTATCGTATATACTTACGATTAAGAGTAAACGGTTGTCGACTGTACTGTTGCCAGTTATTGACAGCCTGTCGGTAAACTTTATTTCATATTTTTACGGCCAGCATTAAAAATGAAAATTGACGACGTCAAGCAACATCAGCTTCTCGATGGCTTTCGGTACTCCTAAAAATTTGCTTAGCAGAATTACAAATCGTAAATTCAAAAATTAATATCTTTTCCAGCATCTTTCATTTCTCTGTCTTAACATGTTTTTCCACTAAACACTTGTTATTTTGAATTTGCTCTTGTTCTAAATCAATAAAACATAAGTACATTGAGAGAAAAATGTAGTTACTTTTGACCTCAAACACAATTTTCGAATATTTCTAACAATAATTATGGTTAACATAATGATGCATATAGTTAAGTTAATCATATTTCGTGTTCGAAATATTCGAGAATTATGGTTGAGGCGAAAAGTAACTATATTTTTCTCTCAGTGTACATGTATACTCTATACATCTATCCATTCTTTATCTACTATTCCCACCGTTGGTTTTTACGAAACGCCGTTCAGACGAACTAATTCGAGCTTCTTCACGCGCTTACTTTTACGATTCTACAGTCGCACCCGCCGGAGTGAACATCAACGGTCCGACCGAGGCGAAGGCGGACGACCAGGTGCTCATTACTTGCACGACGGAGAACTCGAATCCGCCCGCGGACATAAAGTGGACGGTGGACGGGCATAATTTCGAGAGCAATGCCTCGAAGACGGAGCTGGCGCCGAACGGTGGCTGGATCACCAGCTCGAACGTGACGTTCAGCATTAATCGCAAGAGCCGCAGTATCGTCGTCATCTGCCACGCTTCCAACGCCAAGCTCACGGAAAACGTGGTCGGCACGCACACCATCAACGTGATATGTGAGCAACCCTCTTCTCTATCATACAATTTCATTAGGCACTCGGTACAAGCGCGTCGCGCGGCTACGTTGCAGTTGTAACGAGAGACTCCACGCTTCTCGACCGCGGCGAAAATCTAATTTCCGCTCCGCGTCAAAGGACCGTACCGGATGTGCCGGAACTACTGTGAGATATCTTACAGAAGGACCTCTCAATTGCCAATTGACAATATTAAATTTTTCAGCGACCACGCGCTTCGGATAAATCTTCGTTAAGATAAAATCGAGATAGGATTAACTTAATTAAAATGAAAAACGAAATTTAGTTGATTATTTACGCTCATCGGGCTTCATTTATGAATGCAATTAATCCTCTTTATGGATATTCTCGTTAAAGAGGAACCCGCATTTAATATATTTTCAATTGAAACGTAAATAACATGAAAATAATACAAAATGTCATTATTATTGAAGACCGTATTTATTTTTATAACTTCCGACCAAAAATACCATATATAATATATAATTCCGATACGTTTGATAAAACGAGCAAAGCTGTCCAAGATAGATTAAAAAAATATTGTTTTCAAGAACGAAATATTACGCGCGCACATACTCCTCAAATACGCCAGCGAGATAGATATCGCGTTCGATTTTCTTCAATGATTAATTTGTACCGTTGTTTAGAGAATTGGATAATGATAACATTGTTGCCCGTTGTTTCCCGTTGACATCTTCGCGGCAAGCGGTGACAAATTAATCGACCGCGCCGCCGTTATCCGGGGTCCCAAAACGTGCAATATGCACACCATCTCGCGAATCCGATGGTCAGAATTCATTTAACATATTCGACATTGCGTCATGTTGCGCGCATGATACACTCTTGCAATAATACAACCGTAATCGACCGACATTAATTTCCGCCATAAATAAATAATCCTTGTATAATCAACTGCGTTTTCAGCTTGTAATTACATGCATTAAAATTATTCGCTGTCTGAATATACTAAACAATTAGTGGCCTCCAATCAATACCGCTCGGCAATCCGAGACTATAACAAATGCCACTCGTGTCCAATAATGTAACTGAATTGAACAAATAATCCTTACAAATTATCATAAGCCTTTTACCGAATGCTCAATGAACAATGAGGTAAAGTCGACAAAGAAAGTGAAGACGAACGATAAACGCGCCAACTATGGCGTAATGGAAATTCGTGCTTTTTTTTATTACATACTCGCTCTTGGCTTAAAAAACTTGTTCTACTTTATAAATCTAGTTCTTCCGCGCTCATTCGCGATCTGGATTTTGATGGAAGGGTCTGGATTATGTTTTTACATCGAGTCGAGTGAAATAGAGCAAATGTCAGAGATTTATAATGCGTGAAAAAGTTAAGAAATAATTAACCGATTGTAATCGCACAAACTTATTCAATCTTGTAGATCCACCTTCGAAACTAACCGTCACCGGATACGAAGAGGGCACGACGATAGTCGCCGGAACAGTGCTGAAACTCATGTGCACTGCTACAGCGGGTAATCCATTGGCCACGTTAACATGGTACAAGAACGACCGCAAGGTACGTGAACTCGTATAAGGGATCGTCGTAAATCTAGTAGTGGTGGATTATCGCACAGACTCTAAGAGCAAAAAGTCTTTCCTCATTTTTCTTATTTTAAAAGTTTTACTAATTAAAGAGACAATCATGGAAACAATTAGTCTTTATTAACTTAATAGATTTTTAGTCCCAGAATTGTATTTTTTCTCAGAGTTGATTAAATATGTGAGGACGATTCTGTGTATCCATTAAGACTCTTCATTATTTTAAATTTTTTGTAGTGAAACTTAAACTCTTAAACAGAAAATTCAAAAACAAAATTCGCTTTTATAAAATTATAATAATTATTAAAGTAACAGCGTTAACTTTTCTTATCACTTTCTGTAAAATAGAAATTAAGGTATTCCGGACAAAACTGGTGAAAATCTATAATTCATAAGAATCCAATTAAAATGTAATTTTACATTTTTAAAGTTTTACCATTTATTTCCTGCACTTTTGAAGCATTTTCATATTTTAGTATTTTAGTTTCTGCATCAATTTCAATATTTTCAGATTCGTCATTGCATAAAACATTATATTGTCTTGTGTCACAGGTACTTGGCACAGTGAGACAGCGAAATCACGCTGTCTCGAGCGAGCTAGCGATACTCGTCAACGCGTCTGACAACAATGCCCACGTGCGATGCGAGGCGACGAATTCCGCCACCGAGATCCCCCTGCTCAAAGTTCTCGTGCTAAAAGTCTATTGTAAGATATAACTCATCCCGTATATTCATTATCAGAATCCTTTTGTGTGTTTTTTTGTCGAGGCTTTACTTAGATCGAGGGAGAGACATTAAGTTTCTCGAATAAGAAAAGCTAGCGTATAGAGATGATTGAACGGCGCTGTAATTACTCTCTTTTTCTTCACATCGCGAGCCTCGCGAATCTCGGTGCAGCTACGGCAATATTTTAAACGGCGAACCGTCGACTTCTTTCATTCCCTTCAGTTCCGCCCGAGAGAGTGAAGATTAACCGCGAGCCCCAGGATTTTCACGCCGGCCAGGAGGGACGTCTAATCTGCGAATCGAGCAGTAGCAATCCCGCCGCTGAAATGTCGTGGTGGAAGAACGGGATACCGGTGCCTGGCACCAGGAACAGCACCAAGCCCGGATTACACGGCGGCTACCTCTCGTCCGTAGAGCTCACGCTAGACTTAACCGAGGACATGAACGGCGAAGTGTACACCTGCGAGGCCAAGAACACTGAATTGGGGAGATCTAGCCACGACGCCACGACGCTGGACGTGCTATGTGAGTATAGACCTAAGTAGATCGTTCTTAACAACATAATCTGTACACCTGCGAACATCAGCACGCATGCACGATCGTGCCCGACGCGAGTGCATTCAACCCGGAAATCTCCGCGGAGCGCGGTTGCACGGTAGTATCTCTTTCTATTTATAATATATCCTGCGAATATATCGAATCGCGGCTGGTATAAATTTATTTGCATTTTATGCGCGATATCTCATATGTACATACAATAACAACGGCGTACAATAACAATCAATCGAGGCACAAATGAGTTGAAAAGAATGCATCGACGAAATTATGAAGGGAGAAAAATTAATCCGCTATTTTTATATAAGCTTGTTGTAAAAAATATATTCAAAATACATTAACCCGCGCATGTTACTAAAAAATTTTTTATTAAATAATTAAATAATATATAAGAGAAATATTTGAATTTAACATATTATGTCCTTTTTATACTTTTTAAAATTGTAATCTCGTTGCTCGAACATGCAACAACGAATTGTTTGAAGTTTTTACTTTTAATTGCATGGTTATGTCCAGGAAATGGAAGAAATGAAACTATGAAACAAACGTTTAAAATTGTGTAAAAACGTGAAGAAAATGAAGCAATTTTATCAAACAAATTTAAAAAAAAAAAATGTGTTTATGTACATCTCTTTTCCGCGATAATACTTATTTGGAAATTATATCAAACATATATCGAGTCAAAGCAACGCTATTTTTAACATTTTGCTCGATTAAAAAAAAAATGTATTTATATACATCTCTTTTCCGCAATAATACTTGTTTGGAAATTATATCAAACATATATCGAGTCAAAGCAACGCTATTTTTAACATTTTGCTCGATTAGATATGATAAAAATAAACGTCTTGTTTTTTTGTTCCATAGACAAACCTATATTCTCGCCCTTGGACCCTTACGAATTAACTGGCTTGGAAGGCGAGCCCTTTGTAATTTCCGTATCGGCGAGAGGCAATCCCAACACGACGGAATACACGTGGACGAGGGACGGCCTGCCGTTAGGTAGCAGCGGTAAGAGAATAACCGCGCACGGTTCCACGCTAAATATCACGAGATTGGATCGTCACGACGCCGGCACGTACATATGCGAGGCGCTGAACAAGGAGGGAACCACCTTTTACCAGCTAAACCTGACCGTGCAGTGTAAGTAGACAATATCACCGTGTTAATGCGCAAATAAACTCCATTACGATATTATCGCGATTAATTTCAATGTAAAAGAAGTATTGGACATCTTAGAAAATTACCGATTAATTAATTTTAATGTGTCTACAGGTGATCGATTATCTTTTCCAATTTCCTCTATCTCTAATTTTTTGTCCAATTTCTTATAATTACTTTAATCTTTCTTTAATCTTCTGTAATATCTTTCTCTCTTTTTCTTTTATGATTTTCTTATACGCCCGGTAACTTGAAAAAAACCTTTAATACACAAGATTGTTCTCGCTAATGTGAATCATTTTACTCGCGATATTCCACAGTTCCGGCTAAAATCAAGCGTACTTCTTCGTCGGGGATAGTTTATCCACCGGGTATTGAGGCGAAGCTATTCTGCGAGGTCGACGGCAGCCCGATCGGCGACGAGTATGTCACATGGCAGAAAATAGGATCAAATCCTGAATTGCCGGGACGTTACTCGACGTCTTTCGTTAATCGGACGTCATATCTTCACATAGAATATCCCAGCCAAGAGGACGTCGGGGAGTATCGATGCAAGGTCAACAACGGCATCGGCAACGTAACATCGGATCCCATTCTATTTATTACGAATTGTACGTAAATTATTTTAAAGAATTTTATTTCGATTATTTATAAGAATTATACAGTCGATTTTTTTATTTTATAAGAATGAAGTTTTCATCACGATTGAACGAACGCGATAAAAATTGAATAGATTTGATTCGACTCTTTTAGTAATTTAAACACCATTATTTCACATATATCATCTGATTATAATTGTTATACATTATCTAATAATGATAGATAAAAAGTATTTATTATTATATTTTTAGAAAAAAAACACGAGTAATGCATTTAATATGTAAATGAACTTACAACAAAAAAATTGAGAGAATCATAATAAATAATATTGGCTTTTAGTCTCAATATTTATACACTAAATAATTAACAATAGTTTAGCGAAAAGTGCTCTAATTATTCATGCTAATAATTAAATAATACAATATTACTATAATAATTATGTTTTAAGTCAATATAATAATCACCAATAGTCAATAATAGAAGTGCCATTGACTCTATAATATTGCCGTAAAAATATCGACGTTTAATTGCATTTTAATAGTAAAAGCAATTACAGACAGACGCGTGCTATACGCGTAACTTCGCGGAATATATTTATGTGCGCGATTCACGTATCGGAATGTGCATAATAAAGAATTTACTGGTACTTTTATGCGCAGTTAAGCCGGAAATGACGAACACCCCGCTGACGCGAAAGGCAGCGGCGAACAAAGGAGTAAACGTCCAATTGTTCTGCAAAGCGCGAGGATCTCCATTGCCGCGTTTCACTTGGATCTTCAATGGGAAAACTTTATTGCCGAATACAACCGAGGATAAATACAGTATCACTCACAGCGATGTAAGTCGCTTTATAAGATGTACTTATCTCTTAAATAACGACTTCCTTTACCAGTATATCTCCTTTAGAGCACAGTATTGTATTGCATACTGTAAATCTTGTTCTTCGTTTAACTTCGAACGAATTTCACTTTGATAGAATTTCCATGTCGGACATAGTTAAGAAGATATTTACTGTTGCAAATTCGAAAGTTGTAAAGAGGTCATAACACCCAATTAAAATTTTGCCAAGAAAAACCATAACTATATCATTACAAAGACGACCCAGGTAACAAGCTTAACGTTATTTATCATCATTTTAACGTCAAAATGTCAAAAAGGTCTTTTTGACGTCAAAATGACGATAAATAACGTCAGTTTGCTACCTGGGTATATAGTCGAAAGTATTCGAAATATCTTTCTGATTTTAATAGCCTAATAATATTTGCATCCTTTATGATAAAGTAATAAAGCCTCTCTACGTTTTCTAGTTGTCCGAGCTCTATTCGGAAACGACATTGACCATCTACCACGTGAGACCGCAAGACTACGGAAAATACGAATGTCGTGCCCAAAACAAAATGGGACAGTCGTCAGACGACATACATTTGGATGTCACGTCACCGCCGGATCATCCGAGCGATTTGGAAGTTTACAACTACACGCACGACTCGGTCACGTTGATTTGGAAACGCGGTTTCGACGGCGGCTTGCCGACGTCCCATCAGATACGATGGCGAGTGGCGTCGGATTACGAAGTTCCCTATTATTACCTAGACGTCCCGCCCGGCGAGTACAAGGCAACTATATCCGGCCTGTCACTGGGGACTTATTACGTGTTTAGCGTAAAGGCCATCAACGAGAAGGGAGACAGCGGTTTCTTGCCGGATCTCGTCAAAATCCAGACACTTCGTAAGTTGTAGATAAACACCGTAGAACGCTTCCCCATTCGAGAACAGCGGCTTTCCAGTACAGTACAGACGAAGCATAATCAATCAGAAATTCATAATCATGATCATTCTCATGGAGATTATAATTGTTCTTTTTCTCACAATGAAGTATCCGCATTAGATAGTACATCGTTATTCATGCTATATGGTGGAAAATAACAGCTTGCTAAATCATTATGCAGATCATCGAGACATAATTAAACGCGATTGCCCTGCATCCACATAATTAATTGTACTCAGTAATTAGGTTGATAGTATATTACGTTACGTACATTTAGTGTGTCTCGTGAATGTTCGCATGGCATTTATATCGTGGGTTAGTTGTAATAAAGTACACTGGACATAGCATAGCATTTACAAGTATCATATGTATAATGCAGTGATTTTCAGCATGATTCATTCCAATGGTCGTATCAGTGCGGTGACGCTTAGCTTTGAAATTTTGTCGATATACTATTTTTGCCCAGCGCTCCTAACACTGCGATAGAGAAATTACAGGCTTGACAAAGGAATTATGATCGAAACCGTATGAACTGTCGTAACTGCCGCGCAGTTGTTATGATTATTTTACACCAGTACAGAAATACGACCCAACAGTTATTTGCTTGCCTTTTTTAAAGGGAAACAGTAGATAAGCTGAACAAGTATCTATAGTTGCTATTCGATCTACTGGCTGTAAATCATATCAGTGGCGTTACAGCATTCGCGATAGCCGAAGATTTCGAAGTTGAACGTACGACTAACAATGTAGATTCACTCGTTGCATGAATAACACAAACCGGTGATGGGGCATTGGCTTGGGTTACAGGCGAGGCGCCACCAACCGAGTTGACATCAAGCGAGAATAGTTCCTCCTACATCATCATCATTATCATCACTGTTTCTGCCTCTGCTTGCCTACTCATTGCCGCAACCATAGTCTTTGCTACAATAAAGTCGAAAAAGAAGGTCCAGCGTGCTGGTAAATATAATATCTATCATGTGTTCTTTCTCTCCTTTATTTTCCTAGGCCCGCATAAAGAGGAAAACCTGCCGGACCCTGTCCTCTCGGAAAAGGGCGATTTTCCGATGAATTATATCTATACGTTAGCAGCGACTTCCGTCATCATTTTTATCGTTAATGTCTTCATCATGTTGTGGTACATAATACGAAAACGAAATAAAACTCGTAAGTTTGTGACCCATAATACTTAGTGCATACGCCCTTCAATTTAGAAGATTAGCCCAACGTTTGGCTACAGCCACGGCAGAAAATGATTCCAGCTTACTTTCCTAATAAATTATGAAAGGGATTTTAAAGTAAAATGAAAACGGCACACAATACCTGTGTGATCCTGTTTAATCAAAATGTCCAAGGCATTTAAAGTTTAATTATCAATTAAGTAAAGCTAATTAATAATGCCGATAAATGGCTTTAATATGGATTGATGAAATTTATTAAAGATAATGAATTCATTATTATAACTTCATTAAGTTCATTGTTATGTATTTTTTATATTGTTCATGTATCAAGAAAATTTACGATTTGCGTGTACAATTAGTTGAAGAAACAAAATTAAATCATTTCAATTGGATTTGTCTTTTGTACGCGGCCGTAGCTTTTATTATTCACGTCTCGCTTTGTTATTCATATATTCACGATTATATTTATTTATTGTATTTATTATCTTTGTATAGGTATTAATAAGTCGCAGACCGCGGATATGTATGCACCGTCCACCGTCAATGGCGACACCATGACTGGCGAATTAAGTTCGATGTCGGACGAGAAGAGCGACGTCAACTTCGACGCTAATGATTACGTGGTCAGTGCCATCAGTCAGTATGTTCTTAGTAACAAGTAATTCCGGAGGGTAGGTTTGAGTTCTAGCAACACTTTTTCTGTTCCGCTTCCCCTATTAGTTTCGCTACTTTTGCACTTGCTCCTCGTTTCTTCCTTTTATCCATCATTTGGTTTCTGTGTTTTTTTTTTCACAGTTCCATTTACTTTCTAACGCGGAAGATGTTGTGATAGGTAATAGAATAATAAGCAGAATGCCCTAACGATACTGTCCCCCCTTTGCTGCTAATTTTAACTTCATTTTTCAACCGTTTGCACTTGAAATAATATGTATTGCACTATTAAGCATGATGTTATTTCAATTATTTAAATGCTACGCGACGTCCTATTTACGTACTCAGTCAAATCTATAGAAACTTTCTGATTACAAAGCTAACTTTAATAATTTAAAGTTAAGTTTTTTTAATTATAGTTTTTTTTGCAGCTTTGGCACACTGTAACATAGCATGTACTTTAATTTTCGTACAAAACCCTGATATTTTTCGCAATATACCGTCACGTATTTATATCATAATAATCTCATATCATTTGACTGCAGAGTTCGGCTAAAGATAATTACCATCAGGTAAATCTAATGTATCTCTTAAAAATAGCGCTATAATAAGAACAATATTAGTGTTACATGCTCGCAACATCATAGTCCAATAAGATTTTAAGATGCCATAAATTTCTCCATAGGACCACTCTAATGTGGCTTTTCTAATCAGTGAACACTTGCTTGCTTTCTCGCAGTAGTGTTAGATCTCGCATACAATGGAAGTAAGAGCAGTAATGAGAAAGATAACAAAATGTAAAGTAACCGATGTTGAAATTCAATTGCGAAGAGAAAGAAATTTTGATATATTGGTTTGCGTTCTTCGCATTAATCTCTTTTATTTTATAGCAATAAAAGATTTATATTATAACTCACCGGAACGATGTGGAACTAAATATCAGCGCAGGATGTTGATCTGTAAATAAAAATAGGAATAATATATTAATAAATTTTATTTCTTTATACGTACGCAGAATATAAAATATATCCGTCTATATAAAAAATTGTTTTTTAAATAATCAAACTAAAGACACTTGGCAATTTTTAAAACAATAATTTAGAGAAAGATTATATTTCGTGCAAAGTCAGTTAAGTGAAAAATATTTTTTTTTAATCTGATGAAAATTATATTTTTCATATCTATTCGGTTACTGTTCGGTTTTCATTATTTTGTTATTTAATAAAAAAGTTATTTTATTATTTTTATTGTTTTATTATTTTATATTCTGTTAAAGATAGAGGATTAACGAATATAGCACGAAATATCAAATTTATTACTATTGATCGAACGAGAATATGAGAACGTATAACGTATGCAGCTTATGCTTTCCTGATTCGCGGTAAATTCGCTTTTTCGAGATAATGTCGGGTTAATTAACAACAATCGAACAAATTTACTTACCAGTCGTTACGGCGCCGCCGCCGTTTCTCCGTTTCATCGTTTCATCGCGCGGGACAGTCACTGAGGTGGATAACAGCCGATCGAAAGCACTAAACGGTTAATTACGTTCGCGAATGCTAATTAACGCGACACGACGATCGCCCACTTTGTACTTCCAGCACTCCCGGTGTTTATCGTATTCGCGACAACGAAAAATCAACGTAATACGGGACGATTAACTGTTCCTCTGTGCGGTTACAACTTTCGACATTCATTACGCGCGACGTAATGACGGTCGCTGTGAAGCGAACGACGAGCGAGAGTCGCGGACGCGCGCGGACAACTTCACGCAGATCCGCGTCACAGCGCGGCGTGTCCACTCCAATAGGCGCGTCAAAATTTAAAACGTAAGACGCGTGGGGTGTAAATTACACCCCATATTATTTATACTATAAATAATAAACTAATAATTATTTTTCATTTTTTGTTTAATATTATTCATTCGTGCATATATCTTAGAATATATAAACAAATCGGACTTTTAATTTTAACGTTTTCTTGTTAACAATTGATTCTATACTAAAATGCGTCCAGAATGCTTACGTGAAATCTAGGAAAAATAAAAGTCCGGGGTGTACAATACACCCCACGCGCCTACTGAAGGGTTAAGGATGTATCGGAGCTATCCTCGAAATAGTACTCAGTTGATAAAAATTTGTGAGATTGTTCTTTTAGCCTTCCTGATGTGCTGCAAAAACAACTTTAAACGAATCCACTAAATAGTTGCTGAGTAATAACAATTTTAATTTTCACTGATTTTACACGTATGGAAAGAGACGGTTTTGAAGGATACAAATATTGAAGAAATGGTACCAATGTTTTCAATTTTTTTGTACGTCTAGTATACGGATAGACGAAACTATCTATCAAGTTTCAATTATCTTCACTATATCGTTTTAAAGAAATAAATTCTAAACTAACAAAAATATGCTACCAATGCCACAAATAATGTTGGAAAAACATTTGTAATATAAAAACTACCTTTCTAAGAGTAAAAATAAGACTCCAATTATAGTTCGAGTTACTTACATCTAGATTTACTATGCGTAAGGCATAGATATTCAAATATTTCAAATTTCATCCACTTTTATCTAAGATTGTACCTCCGATACATCCTTAAAGAGTTAAAGATTTTTAAACAGCACAGTTGATACAAGTATCTATTCAATTACTAACGCGATAAACTTCGGATGAATAACTAACGTCGAAAAATCACACGGTTTTTTTAACAAATGGACTGTACTCATGAAAAACGCGGGAAGAGAATTCAACGAGAAAGTAATGTTTTAGTAACGCGACATCGAATGATGCTATTAATTTGCCGCGAATGTACATGTTAATATAGTACAACGCGATGCTTCGGCTCGTCGTTTCGGCATTTCCGACGTTTATTATACTTACGGGACAAGTAAACAGCGCAGCGGGCGACGCTTTAACGCCATTACGTGCACGGTGCGCCGCGACGTTGGGAAGGATTCGAAACGCGCGCGCTGGCAACTTCACGCAGATCCGCGTACCGCGAATCGAAATATTACTTATTTTATTATTGCCCATTTCTACCAATGCAGATTAACTTTAAGAATGTTCTGGCGCTAACATTGTTACATTGAAAATACCGTAGAACTTTTATAGAGTGTTTCTATTTGTTATCTGAACACGTGGTTAAAACCTGAAGACAATTCTCTAATTGGCTCACGAGTTATTGCACTTCTAATTTTACATGTGTTCTTATGGAAAAACAGCATTGTTCTCTTTATATGAATAAAATAATAAAGAAGCAACATTGCCAATATTCTGAAACTTTATTTGTAAGTAAATCAAACATTGAGCAACGTTTCTAAAAAAAATTTTTTATCGATTCAGTATCGAGTTATCGAGTTATTGATAAAAATACAATGCAAAGTTTCGAAAAAAGGTTGTAGTGTACATGTCAACTGCCGAAACGTGACAAATA